>JACEFZ010010794.1:135000-183306 GCA_014155875.1 Cepaea nemoralis | reverse complement strand
ACCAAATTATATTTGTCTTTAGGTGATTTATTAATGTATGTTCTATAGCAATGACTGAATCTGTAATGTTCTAGATTGCTCATTAACATGTATCCTAGATAGTTCATCAAAATATTATCTAGATCATTCATGATGTGTTCAAGGGTAATCTGCACTTATGTTCTAGATGGTTTATGGACCTGCACTTTGGTTCACTCATTATATATGATCTAGATCAATCTGCACTTATGTTCTAGATGGTTCATGGACCTGCACTTTGGGTTAAATCATATATGATCTAGATCAATCTGCACTTATGTTCTAGATGGTTCATGGACCTGCACTTTGGGCTAACTCATATATGATCTAGAGCAATCTGCACTTATGTTCTAGATGGTTCATGGACCTGCATTTTGGTTGTCATTATATGATCTAGAGCAATCTGCACTTATGTTCTAGATGGTTCATGGACCTGTCATTTGGTTAACTCATTATGTGATCTAGAGCAATCTGCACTTATGTTCTAGATGGTTCATGGACCTGTACTTTGGTTAACTCATTATATGATCTAGAGCAATCTGCACTTATGTTCTAGATGGTTCATGGACCTGCACTGTGGTTAACTCATTATATGATCTAGAGCACTTATGTTCTACAGTTTTCACTGACCCATACTTTGGATAACTCATGTGCATTCTAGAGCACACTGCACTTAAGTTCCAGATTCCATGAAAGTGCATTCTGAATAACTCATTACATGTGTGCTATAGGATCTATTCATATGAAACTAAATATGCTGCTAACTAAACAGAGTTTATGGATGTAATATTTCAAAAGGTTCTCCTGGATTTTCTTCACCGAAGTGCCCATGAACATGTCTCTCAAATTCTGCTTGCGGTGTTTCATAGCTGAAGCTTGCACTGCACATTGGACATAGTCTATCTGGTGGTGTGTGTGCCTTCATGGTCTCTGGCGGGTTCTCATCATCGAAGCACTCAAAGACATGCGTCTGAAACTCCTCCATGCTCACTTGGCTGTAATCATTATTGCACACTGGACAGAGTCTGTCTGAGTTCGACCTGGCCGCAGCTGGGTCAGGGTCGACAGAGGAGCCGGAGGGTGTGAATACGCCTTGATCTCCTGAAGCGTTAACATACACAACCTGACGTCCACCAGTCGCCTGGAAAGCCGGACTATGAAACCGAGGTGGAGGCACGGCTATATTTTCTTGATCAATCAAATCTTGGCCTGGCTGGTCTAGATGAGCTGAAGATAACTTATAAACCGGCTGAAGATGGGTCTTTGAAGAGTTCACATTTGTATTCCCAAAGCCAGCGGCTCCATTGTTGTCAAGCATCATCTGAGCAGCATCTCCATTCAACATATACTGTCCCAGAGTGTCTAGAGACGTCTTGGCTTCATTAATTCTTCCTTGTGTCTCCTGCTGTACCTGCATGGCTGGCCTCGGAGGTGGGTACCTCTGGGGGTGGTTCAGCATCACCCCTGGCTCTAGCTGCATATGTGTTTTCATATAATCACTGGAGCCTTTTCCACCGGGTATAGCACTGTTATTTGACGAGGCTAAATTCCACTGCCTCACCTGCCAACCAAGAGCGTCAGATTTACTATTGGTTCTATCTTGTCCGAGTCCTTCATGCGTAGTCCGGCTGCCCAAAAGCTCAGACTGTGATGGTTTGTGTGGAAACATTTTATTCTGTAGTGGCTTTGCAGATTCATACCCATCTGAAACAGTGTTTCCTGAATTCTGCAGAGCTGAATCTTCAGTTTCTTGCTCTTCCAAATACCCCGGGGGACTGTGTCGTTTGTTTGTATACAAATATCCGTTTCTGTTGCTCATGCTGGCAACCTGCCTGCTGGATTCCAGCAATCCACCTCCGTGGGCTGGCAAAGCACTTGGCAAATTCAGAATATCCATGTTAAATGGTTCATTCAGCATTTCCCGAGAGTTTGACTTCTTCCTTTCCTGGACAAAATTATTCACGTTCTGTGGCAGCACATCAAAAATATTATCTCTGGGGCTTCCAGATTTCAAACCAACTGGCTGGTTAGAATGTCCTAGGACAGACTGCGCAGGGAGAGCTCCAAATGCTGCTTCACTGCTTAACATACCAGGGCCTCGCAACCTGGGGCTGGATGACTTTCTCCCAGAGACAGAATCATGGTCCAAGACACCATCAGTGTTAACAGCAGCAGGAGAAGACATGGACATGGATTTTGTGTTACTTGGTTGCCCTGAAAACAATAAATGTAACAATGATAAGTCATAAACATACACATAACACGGTGAGTCATAAACATAACAATGGTGAGATATAAACATAACAACGGTGAGTTATAAACATAACAACAGTGAGTTATAAACATAACAATGGTGAGATATAAACATAACAACGGTGAGTTATAAACATAACAATGGTGAGTTATAAACATAACAATGGCGAGATATAAACATAACAACAGTGAGTTATAAACATAACAATGGTGAGATATAAACATAACAATGGTGAGATATAAACATAACAATGGTGAGTTATAAACATAACAATGGTGAGATATAAACATAACAACAGTGAGTTATAAACATAACGATGGTGAGTTATAAACATAACAATGGTGAGTTATAAACATAACAATGGTGAGATATAAACATAACAACGGTGAGTTATAAACATAACAATGGTGAGATATAAACATAACTACAGTGAGTTATAAACATAACAATGGTGAGTTATAAACATAACAATGGTGAGATATAAACATAACAACAGTGAGTTATAAACATAACAATGGTGAGTTATAAACATAACAACAGTGAGTTATAAACATAACAATGGTGAGATATAAACATAACAACGGTGAGTTATAAACATAACAACGGTGAGTTATAAACATAACAATGGTGAGATATAAACATAACAACAGTGAGTTATAAACATAACAATGGTGAGTTATAAACATAACAATGGTGAGATATAAACATAACAATGGTGAGTTATAAACATAACAATGGTGAGATATAAACATAACAGCAGTGAGTTATAAACATAACAATGGTGAGTTATAAACATAACAACGGTGAGTTATAAACATAACAATGGTGAGTTATAAACATAACAATGGTGAGATATAAACATAACAACAGTGAGTTATAAACATAAAAATGGTGAGTTATAAACATAACAATAGTGAGTTATAAACATAACAATGGTGAGTTATAAACATAACAACGGTGAGTTATAAACATAACAATGGTGAGTTATAAACATAACAATGGTGAGATATAAACATAACAAGGGTGAGTCCCACACAGATAGTGCAGGTAGTCCCACTGCAGATACTGCCACTGGGGTGTGAAGTGTTAGGCTGTCACATATTCTAGGTCATGACACGTGGGGTGAGTGGCCAGCTGCCTTTCCTCCTCTGACAATTCCCAGAACATTGTCCGGAAGCCATGTTCATGAGGCGGAGACCAGCTCTGAGCCTCAGTGGTTAGTAAAAGCATAGCCCTGCTCTCTCTTGGGGATTTGAACGAGGACCACTATCTTGGAGGCAAGTTCACGAACCACTATGCTACCACAGATCCTATTAAGGATGTTCATTTGAAACCCATTCCAATGGCTTTATTACAAAAGCATGAAAGAAACATTAACAGGTGTGGTAGAATTAAACAAAGCATTCATCTAACGATAGGCGATAGTTTGTAAAATGGAGTTATACCTCTCCATAGCACATAGCGTGGGCTGAAGTGTAGAGACCATGTGTTGCCCATGCAGCATGATCCCTCTCTTGGCCTCCCTAATGTACTCGAGAGGAAAGGTAATACTTGTACATCTTACACAAGACAAGCTGCAGAACCAGCAAAGCAATGTTCTAACTGTCCGCCTAGCCGAGCTTCAATCCTAGATCATTCGCTTGCTCAGCTTCATCAAAGCATTATCTGTTAGGTGATTCTGGCCATTTCTATGCAAACATCTTAGACTTTTGTGATTATAACTGCCTTCACATTGAACAGTGTCAGAGAGTATGTACTTAATATTTCAGCCAAAGTATTATTTTCCATGTTTATTGACTTTTGTTTTGGTTACATTTAGATGTTAGAATGCTTTAAAGTGTTTGTGTGTATTATTTTCCATGTTTATTGACTTTTGTTTTGGTTACATTTAGATGTTAGAATGCTTTAAAGTGTTTGTGTGTAAACAAATTTATATTCTTGATCTGGTAGGGCTTAGTTTCTAGAAAGATGTTCTATATCAGCATCTGTAGCTTTAGGGCGGTGTGCGCAGTTTAAAAATCCCGCATACATGGTTTGAAATTAGCCGCAGGAGAGATTTGGAAGCAGACCACCTTACTTTATTTTTACAATGGTAAGAGCAGCGGTCATGCAGAAAGCAATGGCAAACTGCTGAACATAAAAATAAAAAGCAGCCCAAGAAAAAAGTGCTGGGGTTGATTGCAACATCCTGTGAAGTACACACAACTATCTTCCAACTGTAACTATATAAGGGGCGTTCATTTGAAATCTGTTCGTGCCGCACTGCGTAATTGCTTACGTTCAACATGATAATGTCATAGTAGTGACCAATGAATAAAAGAGCACGTGCTTATCGTCCCATATTGCATAGGTTCTGTTTCTGACCGTTGAGAAAATGGCCGGTTTGATCCAAAATCCGTCAAAAGAAGCTCAAAGAGTGGTGATTCAGTTTCTTTCATTTGAATGATGTCGACCAGTGGACATTCATCGAAGAATGCATGCAGCGTATGGTAACAAATGTGAGTCGAAGACAACAGTGACAGACTGGGCATGAATGTTTCAGAAAGGACGTCCTGATGATATTCCTCCATGCCACCGTCTGGACGTAAAGGACGTCCTGATGATATTCCTCCATGCCACCATCTCAATCCATCCAGCATAATTTCTCTTGGTCTGCCACTGCCTCTCTTCCACTGGATTTTTCCAATTGTCACAGTTTTCCAATGCCTCTCTTCACATCAGGTGACCAAAGAAAGCTATTTGTCTCTTTCTTATTGTTGTATATAATGTTCTAGTTTCATTAGCCTCTTTCAGGCAATCGTTGTTAATTACTTTGGCAGACCAAGGAATTTGCAACATTTGCCTCAGGAAGCTCACCTCTGTTGCTTCCAAGCTCTTCTTAATTTGTTCAGTTACATTCCAAGATTCACAGCCATACAGCAAAATAAACCGGCTCCGTGGCAAAGGCATCACAGACACAGTTCGTAATCCCGCATATCTGCTTTCGAAACACAGCTGTGTTGGTTTTTTTATAAAAATGGTATGGGTGCCAGTCGTTCAGAAAGCAATGGCAAACTACTGATCGTAAACTTACCCAGGAATCACAAACAGCCAATAAATGCTGGGGTTGACTGCAACATCATGTAAAGGCCATTCAACTAACTAACAGTAAAACAGGTTCTTTATAGCATTTTAGCATTCTCTTTCTTACATTCAATGAAAGTGACTCATTTCATAAAATCATTTTCTGAAATGCAGCTTTTGTTTGCTCTCTTCTGCTCTTAATCTCTATTGTGCATCTTCCATCTGATGTCATAAAGCAAAGTATACTGAATGTAAATTCATCTAGAAAATCAACATACGGTTGAGCAACACCCTGCAAGGACATGCAAAATGTATACTCAGCTGATTAATATAATGAAAATATAACAGGGCACACTTCTTCAGATTAGAAAATACCACAAACATCATGAACCCTGAGTAAATACAATCAAATAAGTACATACTTAGCTGGAGAAGATACGTTCGCTGCTGTAGGACCGTGCTTTTCAGCCGGTCCACAACTTTATGCAAATGTTCCAGCTCCTGGCTACAGGCTAAGTTTCCAAGAGACTGACCATCTGATTCAACAGATGGATCTTTCATACTTTTATTTTCCAGGTCTAGTCGATCTACAGACTCCTAAGGAGACAAATATAATTTTTTTTTAAATTTAATATCTTCATATACCAACAATATATAGACAGTAATTAACAAATTTCAATCTCAGTAGTGAAACAGTTATGAAGAGAAATTTTTAAAAATTAACCCGGACGTTCAGGTCGAACCAGTCCAAAATGAGTATTGGGAAATGTCCGAGGAAGTAAAGGCAATTGTGATACCGAACACATCATCCATCGAGTGCCGGTTGGTTTATACAACAATATGGGTGTAGCACCACATGCCTAATACACTTCCAAGGTCCCCAACATGGTGGATAGGCATTGACCGTTAAGGCCTCTGGAGTGTTTATGCTTGTGGCTACGGTTTGCATTCGCATTTACCTCAAGTTGGACAGGTAGTACATGGTTATGTCGCCCTGCTACTGAGTGAGTGCGCGGCGCGAAACTGTGAGCTGTGAAATTTGCGTGGAATGCTCTTACATCTTTCCGCTGTTGTGTATAACGTGAA
Organism: Cepaea nemoralis; assembly: GCA_014155875.1. Lineage (NCBI taxonomy): Eukaryota > Metazoa > Mollusca > Gastropoda > Stylommatophora > Helicidae > Cepaea > Cepaea nemoralis. Next base: position 176,885 of record JACEFZ010010794.1, on the reverse strand, counting down.
CCCCATGTTGGGAACGATAGCGGCTGGCTGTTGCTGAATTGACTGGTTTGGCTTTTTGGTTCACGAGTGCATTTTTCAGGACACTCCAGGCAGTCGTCGCTGGAGCTACAGAGTTGGTGCTTTGTGCGGCGCTTTCGGCGGGTCGTACTGCAGAAAGAGACCAAGCCATGTGGGATAAAACCTGGGTCAATTAAGTCTTTCTGGTGACTGCCGATTCCATAGATGATGAACTGTATTTTTCGTGGAGGACTTTTGTGTTAGCAGTCTGGCGGCAGCATTATGCACAGTGTACCTGTGCTGGCTTTTGGCTTGCCGAGACTCCTGTCTGTTCCACTTTTCATATTGAGCAGTGATGAGCATTTTGTGTGATATTCACTGGCACAGGAACGGGGCATAATGGGGATGGCCTGTTGCTATGAAGTTGGAACCTCGACTAACTAACATGGTGTCACAACAATGGAATAGACAGAAGTATTGGCAAGCCAACAGCCCGCACAGGTACACTGTGCATAATGCCGCTTACAGAATGCCAACACAAAAGACCCCCATGAAAAATACAGTTCATCGCCGATGGAAACGGCAGTCACCAGAAAGACTTCATTGACCCGGGTTTTATCCCATATGGTTTGGTCTCTTTCCGCAGGACAACCCGCCGAAAGTGCCGCACAAAGCACGAACTCCCAGGAATCTCCTGTGTGCATTAATCCAACTGAAATGATACCGTACTGGTTTCCAACATGAGAGAAGAAACAAATATGGCATGCTGTTAACTGGATAAACAAAAACACAAAATATTATTTGTGCCCACGAGTCTGATTATTTCTTTGTTTTGCGTTTGCTTGCTTTGAACTCAAGCATTGACCATACAAGTGCTTCTACTTCTAGTGCTCTGAATTAATGTTTGGTGTAGATTAGCTTTCCCTATTTCCAGTGTCCCTCGCCATCAGGTGAACCCACTCTGACTTCTGAGATACTTATAATTTACACCCCCTTCCCCTCAAGTCTAAGATGAGAAGTCAACATTTTAGTCCAACTAACCGGTGTGGGAGGTTGAACCCCGATACCTCAGCATCAGTAATCAGTCTGATGAAGAGAATAGAAATTACTTCAAAACTTGGCGAACATTTAGTCTGTTTTCTTGTGATGGAACTGGTCCAAATTATTGTCATATATATAGATGATGTTTCGTCATTAACATTATACAAACCTTTAATGTTTTGATCTCCGTCTTCTGTTTCACAATTTCTTCCTTCAACTGCGACACCAGCTGAGCGCTGTAGTTCTGACTCTGCATCTGTTCTGAAGCCTGCTGCAAGTTTCGTTGTGCATCTTGAAGCGCTGAGTTCAGGGACTCTATCTTGCGAAGTAACTGGCAGTTCGTTTCCTGAAGGTCTCGGATCTCGCTTGTCAAACGTGCCACATCATCTAAAGCCTTGTCTCTCTCTTTCACGGCAGCAGCAACTCTAGGGGGAGTAGGAGTTAATTATACATCCACAGAAGTATGTTCTGGAGTAGCACATACACATGAGTCTGTCTTAACGTATACCACTTTTAGAAATAATCAATCAATCAATCAATCAGGTGCCATCTTCACAATGAAGGTTTGCTGCAATGGATCTCCAACACTGTCTGTCTCTCGCCCTGACTGTACATTCTGTCAGGCTGATGTCCGTCCATCTCTTGATGTTATCTTCCCACTTGTACTGTTGTCTACCTCTTGCTCGCTTGCCTTCAACCTTGATTTGGAGTATGGTTTTTATAAGAGTATCGTGTTTTTTAACGTGGCCAAAATATTTCGCTTGCCTCTTCATTTCTTTCAACCCTCCCTTCACTCCCAGTTTTTCTAGAACCTCTGCATTTGATTGTTTTTGTTTCCATGAAATACAACATATTCATCTGTATATTCACATCTCCAGGGCCTTTATGCGACTTTCTAGTTGCTTGTTCAATGTCCTGGCTTCCGCGCCATACAGTAGCGTTGAATATGCGTAGCATTTGACAATTCTCATTTTTAATGTGTTGCTAATCTCTCTCACCTATTATTATATGTCCAAGATAGAAACTTATTACTTGTTCTATTATCTCCCCATACTGTCTCAATCCGGCCGTCTAGAAGTTGCAATGACTCCTTCTACCTCCAATCTCATACCAGATATAGTTCTCTCTCTCTCTCTCTTTGCCTCTGTGTGTGTGTGTGTGTGTGTGTGTTTGCATGCGCACACGCACATGTGCGCGGACACAGATACAGGATAAAGTCATTAAGTAACAGGAATTTTATTATACAATGTATTGAAAAGTATGGACAACGGAAAATGTTCTTTCCGGAAACAAACTGGCACTCAAGCAATACCCCATGTAAGCGTTATGAGGATCGAACAGTCAGCTCATGTGCAGCTTTGTAAAATACAATTGTGGAACACACCAGATGACATTGCGATGGCATGTCTTCATCAGCAAATAATAGGAAGGAAAAACACAAAATGCAAATCACAGAGATGACACTACAATGACTACATTATGGTATAAAAAGAATAAAATACAACATGTGGTGCTTATCCCTGGGGCCTATGAGATATTATAACATACGTGTTATTTCATTATACTATTATAATTATTATTATACCCTGTGCTGGCATCTGTGACTGCAGTGAATGAGGCTTCACAATCCCACATACCAGGTTCAAAATGAGCTACAGTCATTTTGGAAGCAGACCACCTCATGTTGATGTAATAATTGTATGAGCATCACACGCTCAAAAAAGCAATAGTAAACTACTGAATGTAAAATTATCCAGAGAATCACAGATTAAAAATGATGGAGTTGGTTATGTCTTGTAAAGGACATGCAATTAATGTTATTATGCCAAATGTAATAAATAACTAAAGCATAAGTGACTAAATGAAACAACAAAGAGTTAATCACCTGTTGGCCCATCCTTCGGATTTAAACAAAGTGGCCTGTAAAACTGTGACCTGCCTCTGCAGGTGTTTGATGTGAGCGTCCTTGACATGTTCTCCCATGCTCTCACCGGATGGAGGCACTGAAAGAGAGACACAAGCAATATGCTGACTGAAGCAGGCCAATAAAGCATGATTATTGTTTCCTTTCCTCACCACCATTCCTTCCCAGACACTTTCCTAGAAAAGTCTAACAATTGTCAGGTACCCATTTTATGAGGCTGATCGACCAACCCCAGATCCATAATTGTTGGGAAAATATCATTCTTTCTCCTAGGAATTGAACCTTAAATATTGTTTAGGACAGTAAGTGTTCTAACCACTGCACCTTCCCCAATTCATTATGGGACATAAAACACACATTTACCATGTTATAGAAAAAAATGTTTTCTTTTCTATAATAATACTTTTTTTTTTACTGTTTATGATTTCTCAGCATGTTTACGTTCAATAGTTTGTCAATACTTTCTGAATGACTGGCACTCATACCATTGTATGAAAATCAACGCAAGGTGATCTGCTTCCAAACAGTCCAGTATGTAATTATTATAATCGCAGTATGTAATTATTTTATCATTATTATAATGCTTGCCTGTTTGGTCAGAGTCAAATTCCCCAACAAGGCAGATCTGTATAACTTGACAGTAAGGTTGAAGGCAAGCGAGCAAGAGGTAGACAATGATACAAGTGGGAAGATAACATCAAGAGATGGACGAACAGCAATCTGACACAATGAACAGTCAGGGCAAGTCAGACAGTGTTGGAGATCCATTTTAGTCAACCTTCATTGTGGAGATGGCACCTAGCTGATTGATTGATTGACCTGGGCTTCCAGGCTGATCCAGCCTAATGGTTACCAGGAAATGATCGGGGAAGTAAAGTCAGTCGGCATGATACTGACATCCCACAGTAAGTGCCCAGTGATCTATAAAAACATGGGGGCTAGCACCCTAAATCTACAAATGTACAAGGGTCCTGACTTGTTTTACTTTTTACTTATAATTGTTTCATTATAATTCATGTTGTGGCTGTTAATACTGTTGCTTTCTTTTGTTATTATAGCCTTTGTGCAAGGAAATGAAACCTACAGACTAAATGTCATGGCAGGGCAGACCAGGTCCTAAGCCTTGGTCTGCAACTGGTATAGGATGGAAGCTCCGACAGGTGGACAACTAGAACATTGCTTTGCTGGTCCAGCAGCTTCTGCATCTTTTCTTGTTCCAGATGTATTTGTGTTACCTTTTCTCTGGAGTAAACTAGGCAGGCTGAGAGAGGGTTCATGCTGTATGGGCAACACATGGTCTCTAAATTCAGATCAGGCTTTACGATATGGAGAGGTTAATTCCATTTTACAAGCTATCTTCTGTCAAGACAGCAAGGTGCCAGTCATAGCCTTTGCTCCCTTAACCCTTTACCAGGCAGACACTTGTCCATTTTTTAGCCCTGAACGGGCAAGATTTTTTCAGGTTCTGTAAAATTTCAGGTTACGTTAGTGAAAACATCACAAATAAGATAATAATAACAATGCATAATAGTCACGGGTGTGTTGTGGCGGTTTGCCTGTTTACGGGTAAGGACGGAAACGGACGTTTCACCTGCTAAAGGGTTAATGTTTACTGCAATAATTAGCAGTAACCAGAAAATAGATGTAAGAATGAAACAATGTATGAAAGGCAAGAGACAAGGGAACAATTTTCAAATTAAGTTCAACTTGCTATAACCTCCTGCCATTTCTTCCTCTTCTCATAAAAACACAAGAGACAACTTACCATCAAAATATGCATTATCAAGGAAGTTAGTCACACTGCTGTTGAGGGGGTTCTTCAAGTCTGCCAGCATCAGTTGAAGCTGTGACTCCTTCTTCTTACTTTCCTCCAACTCCTTCTGCAGCTTCTCAACAACCTGAGGGATATGATTATCATTGAGTGAGTTAGTCACAGTTTCATTAAGCCTGTGGCTCAGAACATCCAATTTTGACAAGCATTTTTTCGTGTTTGTTTTTCCCTAAACTTAAATGTCTTCAGTCTACCCACAATGCAGCAGCTTTGCGTACAGCTTTATTTAGTCCCCACCCCTTGACCTATCTAGCTTGGGAGACCCTACCAGTGGCTGTGCAACCACTGGCATAGCCCTTGGGGTTATTGGAGAACCCCTCTACTGTTACAATGTGGATACATGGCAGAAGGCAACATGCAATGATGCTAGCACTATTCTATCACAGCTTCCGGATTACACATGTCGTGATTGTAACAGACTAACAAAGTATGATGAGAAAGGTGAAGACAGGCATGCTTCAGGTAAAGTGGTAGTCTTCAATTCTTCTCTTCTTCTTCTTCTTCTTCAGCGTTCCGAGCCATTGAGGTTCTTTGCTGCAGATACAATCCGTCTCCATTCGTCTCTCTGGTGGATCTTCTCTTGCCAGTCGTTGATTCCAAGTGCATGTAGGTCTGTATATATATTATCTCTCCACCGTCTTCTTGGTCTACCTCGGGGTCTACGGTCATTTATTTCCTGAGTGTAAGCGAGTTTTGTTTCCCTATTATCTTGCATTCTTTCTATATGTCCCAGCCATTGTAGTCTATTACTTATTAGCCTTCATGATACCAGTGATTAGCGGGGACTTAAACAGATCATAAATGTCTTTGTTACTTCTTCTTTTCCACTCTCCACTTTGTGTATCCCTAATGGGTCCAAAGATGCGTCTTAAAATTCAGCAATCAAAAATAGAGAGCATCTCTTTTCCCCAGGACTTGCTGGTGTGGTGGGGAAATGAGCAGGCGGACAGTCTGGCTCGGTCTGCACCATTTGGTTTATGATAAGGCAGATGTGGTCGGGGATCATCACGGCTTGGAGAGAATGGCACTGCAGGGAATGACCAGAGGATCTGGCTGTACTCAGGACTCAAAAAAAAAAGCCTGATAGACACATAATCAGACTGCTTCTGAAACAAATTAGTATTGGTACTCTTCACTGGCTGATGCAGAAGAGAAAGGAGCATGTTTGGGAATAATCCAAGAGCTGTTATGTCAGTTCCTGACTCAACTCAACTGCCAGGTTGACCAAGTCGAAGCACAGGTAGAATGATATATCCCTGGACATATAAGCAACTGGTGTGATATTCACTACAGCACCCAGTGAATGCCGAATGCCTCTATACATATATGGGATTAGTGCTATACACCACAACAGGCCTCAAGGTGTGTTTAAAGCTTGTTTACTAACTGTACTTACTTCGCAGCAACCCTTATCTACTGGCTGTAGGTGTGTAGTTGCCGACAGGGTTTTCCCACGGCTTCTTATCTTCAGCAACACACATCTGTGTCAGTGAGATAGCCTGTCTACTTGTTTACTATTAGTTCAGGATTCTGACAAATGTATGTGTCCCTTTGACAAAACTCAAACAACATATCTTCTTCTGCAGGTGCTTGGTCTATAGCAGGTGACTGACCTCCTCCTCCTCTGTTCCCCTTCCTCTTCTGCCTCTTATCTCCCAATGGACCATAAGCCTGTAACCATTTGACACTAAGCCTTTCTACTATTTGCATACAAATGTAGTTCCTCCTATTTCTGTAATTCTCACAAATGTAGTTCCTCCTGCTATGTCTGTAATTCTCTTCTCAATATATTCTCTATTTTCAAAACATTGGTAGGGAACAGGCAGCTGACAACTCATTTATTAGCCCACATGGTCTAAGAAAGTTTTGATAAGAAACAGGCAGTTATGGACAGTCCATGTTTTAGGTCTCCCCATATTTCTTTTGCTTTGTGAATTACATAGGAAGAACTTTCTAGTTGTGCTATTAATATGTTTTCTCAATTTTTGTATCATCCAACACATTTTTTCTCATCTTTTGATTCAGATTTGTCCTCTCCATGAGCTCCACATTTATGCTTCTGTCCTACTATCTTAGACCTGTGTTGTGCTGGCACGAATTAATTAAAGCCTCTTAATTACCGGTAACTATTTTTGTCATTCCCCATGTTTCTGATTCATACAGCAGTACAGATATGATGTTAAGAGTTAAACATTTTACAATTGGTACTGGTCTTTAATTTCTTTGGACTTTCACATATTTAGCTGCTCTATTCAAGCTCCTCTTGTCTTTACTATTTTTTATTTTAATGTTTTCATCTGTTCTCCCAGATTGCTCTTTATTTATAATTAGATATGTGCAGGAGACGTTGACTAACAGGACCCTCTAAATCCTGTCTGTTACCTGATATTTTCGACATCCTGTCTGCCACTGAAATGACATCCCTTCAAGAGCTAAACACTGAAGAAAGCTGGCACACAAACGGTATCATGTCTCACAAACTGAAATACTTCAGCCACATCAAACGTCACAGTGACTTGGAGAGAACAGTAACTGAAGGCATGGCTCCTGCAATAAAAGTCAGGCGTGGACCAGCAGGAAGATGGACACAGGACATTGCAGACAGCTTGGGAATGAGGGTGCATGAGGCTGGGGGAAATGACCAGCGGTCAAGAAACTTGGGTTGCGAAAGAACAACACTCAGCAAAGTCCTGCTACGTGATGTCAGTGACCTGACATTCTGCAAATCCTGTCTGCCACTAGTTTTTTCCTAAATTCCATCTGTTATCTTGCATTTCCTAAATCCTGTCCACCGCTTGATGTTTTAATGAAATTGATGTTGCTAATATTTCCTAGCCGGTCTCCGTGCCTAAGGGCTTATGATTCATGAGCCCGCTTACCAGAGTTTGAAACACAGCTTGCAGCAGATCGCGTCACGCTGGGTTTTAATGTCTTGGTATGGGAGCCGGTCGTTCAGAAAGCAATGGCAAACTACTGAACTTGCCAAGACATCAATAACAGCAGTAAAATGGTGGTGTTGACAGCGATGTCCTGTAAAAATATTTGCTAACTAGCTGTTCAAGCTGTCCTCATACATCTTTCTCTGCCCTTTTTAGCATCCATTAATTGTTTTTTCTCACATAAAACTAATCTCTTTATATCTTAACTTCTGTTACTATGCCCTAAACATTATTTTTGTTTTTCCTTATGGCTTTGATAAGTAATCTATTACTAGATGAAGCAATCAATAATCACATTTGTTTTCCTCACTGACCAACACATTCTCAAGTAACTGATTAAGAAACCACACTTCCACTGACAAGTGTCTTCTCTGAAGGATAGAGCATTATAAAGAATGAAATACAATATTACATTAAAAAATATAATGGGCAAAAAGCCATAACTAATATATTTTCTTTCCTCTCATGCCATTTATCTTCCATTGAGGCATGAACCCTCAACCAACTGACTACTATCTTTAGCTCTTCCACACAACTCCTTCCATTGTCCTTCACATATTATTCATTTGTTTCTACTTCTGTTCTCCAAGTGTTTTAGGTCTTTCTCTATTTCTTTTTGCCCTGTGGATTCAAATGCCTTTCTAGTAATCCTATTGTCAGTTACAGGTTTTCTCAATGTGTGTCCTATCCAATGTCACGTCTTTAGTTCACATCTTGGTTCATCAGTATTTGTCTAGCTCTCTCCATCAGCACCACTTTGGTGATTCATTGGAGATTTTCCATTTGCCAAATAAATTTATATACAAAGGAAATTCAATGAACAAAATTACTTAAAAATACAATCAGGAAAAAAAATTACAAGCCAAATCTGATGTTCCTATGTTACATCATCAAAAAGTAAATTAAGTTGCATTGTGTTCTCAGACCTCTTGCACCATACATCCAATTTTAGCAGAATTTCTGTCAACTCTGCCAAATCTATTCTTTGTGTTTTAATGTTATTAAGTTTTCTAAATTCATGTTTTTCTTTAGATCTGTTTGTGTTGTTCCTGAGAAAGATTACTATAATCAAAATGTTGATTCATTGTGTTGTAGTATAACTTATTTTTATATTATTTTTCTTTCCCCGTGATTTACGTTTGCCGTGGTGGAGTTAATTGTGAAGGATATACATTGTGTCTGTGTTTAGTATCTGTCACTTTTTTGCAGGAGTTACATGTACTTAACTGCTTTTACTTCCTACTTTGATATCCTGCTGCAGCCGTGACTTCTCTTATCTATTCTCTGACTGTTCCCAGTCTACTTGTAAGGCAGCAGATATTTTTTTGTCCCTCTTGGTCTTGTTGCTATTCTTCAATCTATCCACACTGGGTCACTCTGTCAGTAACGTTGCTGTTGCCAGGATTGGAGTCAAGGGCAACAAGACGCTCATCTACCATGGTAAGCTGGAGACACGAGAGGAATTTGTATTAAAGAGAATTGCCAGCATTGCTCTTGGAGTCAAGGGCAACAAGACACTCATCTACCATGTTAAGCTGGAGACACAAGGGGAATTTGTATTAAAGAGAACTGCCAGCATTGCTCTTGGAGTCAAGGGCAACAAGACACTCAGCTACCATGGTAAGCTGGAGACATTAGAGGAATTTGTATTAAAGAGAACTAACTGCCAGCATTGCTCTTGGAGTCAAGGGCAACAAGACACTCATCTACCATGGTAAGCTGGAGACACGAGAGGAATTTGTATTAAAGAGAACTGACCTTACTGTAATCCTGGTAGGAACCTGGACTGCCTGGCGCTGTTTCCACCGTAGTGTTCAACTTCTTTAGTTCAGGAGAGTCCTGACATTTCTGTTGGGGTTCATACAATTCATAGGAGCCTTTAGCACCATTTCTGGTAGGACTGGGGTATGCCATCCTCCTTAAATTATGCACTGCTGGAGGATACACAGCCTCATGCTGGATGTTATTCGACATAGAAAAGGATGATCTTCAACTTCACACCTGTTGGGACAGAATTTCAATACAATTATAAATACCAGCCAACAGAAAATAAACCAGTCATGTCACAACAGGTTATTCAGTCCGAAGACGTAGTATAAAGTGTGTGAATGTATCACTCCTCCATTCCTGATTTGTGACCTGCTCATCAAATTATTCTCAGGAAGATATTGTGGTGGCTTCCCCTTGACATCCACATTTACAAGGATGGTTTGTGATCTTCACCAGTAACGGACATTTTCAGTTGTCAGGGCAAGTGAGTACTCTGCTCTGCCCAGTTGCAAGGTTGTCCATTTGTTCTGGCATATACTGATTACCTCTGCTTACTTGTGTCTTCTGGGTTAAGTACTGCACATTTTATTTAATTCAGCTTATTTTTATTTCATATGATTCCATTTGTGGTGTGATGGGTCAGTGTTTCGCATAATGTCGCTTCTCCTTGGAATTACACAGGAGAGCAACCAACAGAAGCACTCTTTTTTTTTTGTATGTTTGTTTTTTTTTTTTTTTGTTTGTTTGTTTGTTTGTTTGTTTGTTTTTTTTTTTGGGGGGGGGGGGGGGGGGGTTTATTGTTGTGTTAGTTAACAGTTAGTTTCATATCCTTTACAGGATGTTGCAGTCAACATCAGCATGTTTTGCTGTTGTGATGTCTTGGCAAGTTTATGTTCAGTAGTTTGCCATTGCTTTCTGAATATTTCTGTGTATTACTGAAAAATAAGCAGGATTACATTAACATCCCAGTCCCATGTACAGCCCAAAGAAAAGCACTGATGTGTAAAGAGAGAACAATGAAACCTCCCTCACATTTACTTGAGGTGATTAAACATATCAGGTGACCCTTCAGCTGACCTGGAGAGGTGTCCAAGGCAACGTTCCCAAGTGATGAGGTGAGCAAGATGTGTGAATGTTAAAGATTGATGTGCATTAATAGTTTGGGCACTTGCTGTGGTCAAGCTTGGGTGAATCAGCCAGGAGAGTGTAACTGATTTTCCAAGTGTGTGTAATTGTGTATGTTTACAGGTTTACTTACAGTACTTGGTGGGGGAGTCATTATATTAACCAGATATTGTCTGGGAGGAATCCTGTTCTGTCTAGTAGTTCTTTAATACATGTAAATGAATTAATCAATAAGTAAATGTTTCTAGTTTGGCTGTAATGGATCTTCAACATTGTCTGTCTCTGGCCTTGATTGTACATTCTGACTGTACATTCTGATTGTACATTCTCTTGATGTTATCTTTCTACCTGTATCATTGTCTACCTCTTGCTCCCTTGCCTTCAGCCTTACATTTCTTTAATAGACTCCAACACAATGCCTAGGGGAAAGGCTGTCTATGATAAAACCAACATATCCATGAAAAACAAATTCACTGGCACTGATAGACTCTCATAGAAGTAGGGGGCTTTACAACAGTTTTCCTGGTAGTTAATAAAATATTCCGCACGTAATCAAATTTACCGTTTCTGTGGAGAAGAGGTTACAAATGCAATTCATAATCCCGCATTCAAAACAGTGATTTGGAAGCAGACCACTTTGCAATACAATGGCATGAGTGCCGGCTGTTCAGAAAGTAATGGCAAACTACTGAATGTAAACCTGCCAAGAAATCACAAACAGCAAAAACATACCAGTGTTGACCGCGACGTACTGTAAAGGATATGCAACTAATGTAACTTTATAATCAAATTCTGTATTATTACTTAAAGTCTATCATCAGTCTCACACGCTGAGTGTGTGACCTATCTGCAGTCATTGTCTTCTTTGTCTGTATTCTATTGTGAGACATAAGATGGTGCGTGATGGTGGAAATGGCCATGTGTTCATATGCATCAATTGTGGACAAACATTTACAGTGCGAACAAACTATCGTCTGTCAAGACGGCAAGGTGCCAATGAATGATGAATCAACAGTAATTTTAAGATACTTCTGTAAATTTGAATAATGAAGACACAAGCAATATATCGCCCAATTTAATGCCAACAACATTTCAGCACACCTCGTCTAGTGCAAACTACAACACAACAGTTCCATGTATGTTAGAGAAGCATAATGAAACCTTTCAAATGACGTACACAAAAGACGCTGCCGTATGTTTCATTGTCACCATGGCAGTTGTATGGGGTGAGGGAGCCAGTTGTCATGTGTCCCTGAAGCTAATTTTTTTTTTTAAACCTGATTTGGGCTCCCAGGGAGACTAAACCTAAACTGGGTGGTGTGAAATGCCATGGGCAGTAAAGATGACTGGCGGGATACTGACCACATCACCCATTGAGTGTCCATTGATCTATACAATTATAGAGCTAGCACCATTTATCCAACATGGCTCAAGGTGTGTAAATGGTCTTTTACTGTACTTTACATCCAAACTTGTGAAATATGACATCTAAACTTGTCAAATATGACATCCAAACTTGTCAAATATTACATCCGAACTTACTGAATATGACAACTGAACTTGTCAAGTACTACATCTATACCTGTCAATTATTATATCCAAACTTGTCAGATATTACATCGGAACTTGTGGGATATTGCATCCTAACTTGTCAAATATTACATCCAATATTCTCACATTTTACATCTGAACTTGTCACATATAAGATTCTATATTCTCAAATTTTACAGCTGAACTTATTGAATACGACATATGAACTTGTCAAATATTACATCTATACTTGTCAATTATTACATCCAAACTTGTCAAATATTACGTCCAAACTTGTCAGATTCTATATTCTATATTCTATATTGACAATCGGAACTTGTGGGATATTGCATCCTAACTTGTCAAATATTACATCCAATATTCTCAAGTTTTACATCCGAACTTGTCACATATTACATCCTATATTCTCAAATTTTACATCCAAACTTATCAAATATATCTAAACTTGTCAGATGTTAAATCTATATTTGTCAATTATTATATCCAAACTTATCAAATATGACATCTGAACTTGTCAAATATTACATCTGTACTTGTCAATTATTACATCCAAACTTGTCAAATATTACATCCGATTCTGTCAAATATTACATCCAAACTTATCAAATATTATAGACAAAAGTGTGTTGAAATTTCACAAACTACTGCTGAAATTATAGTACAGCTAAAATTATAGACACACCTTGTACAGCAAGTTAAAAGAAGTGTGGCCAAACAAGAACACTATGCAGGAAGCCAAGAAGATTGATAAACCAACACAGAACTGGTGTCACTAACCGCTATATGCTGCAGGATTTACTGAGGAGGGGATCCGAGCACTTATGGACTGAATGGTTTGATGTGCAATGAGGATGATCTGTCAACTAACTAACTAACTAACACACCTGTGTTTGAAAAATATAAATAAATTAATTCACAGCTTGTATTGTAATCCAGCAATAAGTGAACAGTCTCCAACTTGCTTCCTTGTTTCTAAACAATGATTTGAATTATTAGTACATGTTAAGTTGCATGTACTTATCTTTATATTTAATCTTTCTAACTACTTGAAACTATTTCAAGTTATCACTTATCAAGGCCAAACAATGTAGCCTAATCACACTGACACTATGATTAACTCTATACTGTGGCAAGTTCAGAACATGATAAGCAACATAAACATGATTGTTTTAACTCCTCAAACCAAAGTGGGTTTCTGCGCAGTAAATGGTGGCAATTTTTGTTAGTTAGTCAACACATTTTCAGTAAGTCAGGTCTTAGTGAGATATAACTAACTGGCACCTTGCCGTCTTGACAGACAATAGTTTGTTACATTGTGCTTTGAAAAGGCATAAGAGCTAACACCCACGGTGGCGACTGATCAGACCAATTCAAGCTGTAAATGTTCATCCACAATGGTTGCATGTGAACACATGGTCATTTCCACCATCACGCACCATCATACGTCTCACACACTCAGTATGTGACCTATCTGCAATCATTTTCTCCTTTGTCTTTATTCCATTTCTGATCTTTGCCCTACATGCAACACGATCAGCGGCGACTTGCTTCCAAGGTGCAATATCAATCATGTCCCGCTTACACACATCTTTGTGTCGTAGGAGAGGCTTGCCCCGAGATCTTTTACCCATCTGCAATTCTCTCAAAAAAGATGTCCTTTGGTGAGACACAACTAAGCTACTGTATGAAAGTAGATGGTACTACCTGCTTTTTTTTTAGTGCTGAATGTTGGGCAGCACTTCTCAAACCAGACACTGAACACTGTGCCTGTTGCTTCGAGCAGAGGAGTGCAATTGGGTGGGTAAAAGCCTTACCCTAGTGTGATGGAATACAACCTAAAGACTAAATGTCATGGTAGGGCAGACCAAGGACTTAAGCCTTGGTTGGCAACTGGACTACGAGAAAGCTCAGACAGGCGGACAGTTAAAACATTGCTTTGCTGATCTGGCAGCTTCTGTAGCTTGTCTTGTTCCAGATGTATTGGTGTTACATTTCCTCTGCAGTAATCTAGGCAGGCCGAGAGAGGGATCATGCTACATGGGCAAGACATGGTCTCTAACTTCAGGCCAGGCTGTGTGCTATGAAGAGGTACAACTCCATTTTACAAACTATCGTCTATGAAGACAGCAAGGCGCTAGTTCAGTCCATCACATTTTCCTCATTGCATATTTAACCATTCAGTCCATAATTGCTCAGGTGCTCTCTCAGTGTATCCCACAGCGCATAATGGACAATTACAGCAGCTGTGTGTTGGTTTACTATTCTTCTTTCGCCACCTGCATAGCGCTCTTGTCTGGCTTCTTCCTTTATGGCTAAATGTTTTCATAGGATGGTAACAGTTGCAGATTCACAGTCATCACTTGATTCGTTAAATCTCTCTGCCCCTTTGATGGCATTCACTATATCAGCATTGTCCACTGCCTGTCCAGTTTCCACAGTAGCCCAGCATGCAAGCCAAGCCTATCAGCTTATTCGGTTTCTCTTAAATCCACATGTTAGTTACTTGCATATCCTTTATAGGACGTCATAGTCAACACCAGCGTTTTTGCTGTTGTGATCTCTTGGCAACTTTACGTCAAGGATTGATTTCATTGGACCAGATTTTATCCCATAAATCTTGGATGCTTTCCGTACAGCTGCCTACCGAGAGCATCACATAAAGCACAGCTCCAGTGACACCCTCCAGGAGTCTCGGAGAAAAGTGCACTCATGACCTGCAATTGAACCAACAACCTACACAGCAAGAGGCATTCGGCGTAACCACTTCACCACAGAAACACATTGAATGCCCTATTTAGGTTGGTTTTCTAGGCAATTCTGCTATTACTTTTGCCATTGCTTTCCGAACGATAAGTCAATATTTCAAGTCCAACGTTTATATATACAGTGCAAACTGCTTATATATAGTGCAAACCACTTATACATGCAATGCAAATCGCTTAAGGTGATGTCGGATGTGGCAAATTGCTGTTGCAAAGAACAATATTGTATTGTACGTTGTAAATGCATTACTTTATGCTTGAACTCTTACAAGAGGAATTTCTAATAAGAAACTATTTCTAGGGTCCCAGGTGAGTTCAGCCTTATCTCTCTCTCTCTCTGTGTGAGGGGGGTGGGTGGGTGGGTGGGTGGGTGGGTGTGTGTGTGCTGTCGGTAGCGTGGGTGGGTGTGCAGCAAAGAGGTGTAGCAATTATATTGGATCTGCAAACATCAAATTCTGTTAAAGGATATTGGGCTGTGTCGGACAGAGGTCTATTAGTAAAATTAAATGGAAGACCTTTTAAAATAAATGTCATTCAAATATATGCTCCAACAAGTGAATGCAGTGAAGAAAGTATAGAGGAATTTTATAATGACATGGAGTCTGCCTTGAAGAACTGTAAAAAGTCAGAAATAAATATCATAATGGGTGATTTCAACGCAAAAGTAGGGAATCAAAGTGATGGATGCAGTGTAGGCAACCATGATTTGGGAGAGTGAAACGAAAGAGGATACAGACATGTGGATTAGGCAAAAAACACCAAGAAATGGTCGTAGGAAACACCTGGTTTAAACAGCATACTAGAAGGTTAAGGACATGGAGGAGTCCAGACAGCAGGATTAAAAACCAGATAGATTACATCCTGATTCGCAGGTTTCGAAATGCATTAACAGTCATAAAAACAGTTCCTAATGCAGACTTCTAAAGTGATCACAGATTAATAACAGACACATTGAGGGTAATGTTAAAGAAAGTCAAGTATACAACTGGAAACGCTAAATATGATTTGTGGAAATTGAAAAATGACAAAGAAATACAAGATAATTTTAACATAGAAGTAAAGAACAAATTTAATATATTGTCTGATCTAGAGATCCTATTTCAAGAAGTGGATGATCAATGGGAAATGTTGAAGAATTCAATCAGCTTGGCTGCAGAAAAAACTATTCCAAAATTAAAGAAAGCGGGTCGTAAGACATGGATGACTTAAGAAATTTTACAACTAATGGAAACAAGAAGACAGAACAAAAATAATCCTGCCAAATATGAAGAAATTCATAGAAAAGTCAGAACATTATGTAAGAAGGCAAAAGAAGCATGGCTTGAGAAAACTTGCATTGAAACTGAAAAACAAAACAACAGTAAAAATACCAAACTAATGAACAAAAGAATTCAGGAACTTACTAATCAAAGAACATTTATATCAGCAGGCTGCCTAAAGATAAAAGATGGAAAAATCATAATAGGAAAAGATCAGATCTTACATGTATGGTCAGACTATGTGAGCAACCTTTATGATGATAACAGAGAAGAACAGAATGATATTCAAAATAATAATGAAGGACCATCAATTTTGAAGATGGAAGTTCAGAATGTTCTTAACCATATGAAAACTGGCAAGACCCCTGGTTCAGAAATGATGAATGCTTAAGAAGAATATGGAATAGATAAAGTTACCAGACTGCTGAATACAATATATGATACTGGAGATATACCTCATGAATGATGTAATTCTGTATTTATTGCAATCCCAAAGAAATCAGGAGCCTTGGAATGTGCTATATAGAACCTGTGCTTCTGAAGCAAGGACAATGAGCAGACAAGCTGAAAAACATCTGATGGCTGTGGAAATGTGGTTTCTGAGGAAAATGCAAAGAATACCGTGGACAGACAGAAAAACCAATGAACAAGTCCTTCAAGAAACAAATGAAGATAGTAAACTGATTAGAGTCAGACGTAGACAGTCACAATTTTTGGACATGTTTATGAGAAGAAATGACTCAGAGAACTTGGTGACAACTGGCAAAGATTGAACTGTTGTGGCGTAACAGTTAACAGATGGTGGTTGCCCGCAGTGGTAGGCCTGCATATTCTGACTTTGAGAAAGTATTTTAACTCTTTCTGTCCCAGGTAACTGTGACTTTAAAAGAGCAAACTGTTTAATACGTTATAATTTACTGGAATAGTAATACCTAGGGAAATATGTGGTAGCAAGTGGCGGGGGGGGGGGGGGGGGGGGGGGGGGGTCAAAGTAATTGCTGGATGGAACAGAATGGTCTACAGTAACATGTTATGACTGACAAGGCTAACATTACTAATAAATGTTATATACATATAATATAATAATAATAGGGAGTCTCTGTGGCGAAGTAGGGTCAAGCCGTTTGACTCGTGCTCCGAAGGTTGTGGGTTCGATTCCGTGCCGCGTCCTTCAGTTTACGAGTTAAATGTTTTGGAGACTCCTGTGGGTCGTCGCTAAAAGCTACGGAGTTTGTGCTTTGTGCGACGCTTTTCGTGTGCTGCGGAAACAGACCGAGCCATATGGGGATAAAACCCGGTGCCAATGAAGTTGACCCTGTCGACTTTTAAGCGACTTGTATATACATATAATAACTTACACGATATAGACAATAATTATGGTAAAGACATTAATTATGCTAAAGACATTAACTATGCTAAAGTCATTATAGCAACCCATTGATTAAAATAAATAATCAAGACAAAGGATGAAGTGAAGGATGAGTCACAAATCAGCTGGAAAATTACAAAGTACCATGAACCATAACAGTATGTTTACTACTAAAACTTACTTTAGAGTGATAAAACAATCAAAGACATCAACACAAAGGCCTGACTGGCAAATAACTAGTCTAAGAACCACAAAAGACTGGGCTATGAGCCCCGGAAATCACCAATGAATTAATGATAATTAATCATACTTAAAGTAATGAAAATTACAAAGTACTACACTACACCAACTAGCCAATTTGCTGAATAATCACTGTAGAAATGGTAAAACTAGTAAACGACAACAGTTAATTAATAATACAAAGGCTTGGAAGGTTTGGCTGCCAACTCACCATAGTAAAGTAAAAGTAGACTAACAACACTGTTACTAACAGTTAACTGGGTACCCATAACAGGTATGTAATTATTAATATTTATTAACAGTTAATGAGTTATAAATATTATCATAATATAATATAATATTAACATAATATTATTATTAAATTATTATTATGTTATTATAATTATAAATAACAGAATTGAAGAGGTGAGGATATTATTACTAAATAACTAATAGTAATAGTAATAATAATATTATTACAATGGCAAGGAATGACGAATCTATCACAAATTACAACATTAATCAAACAGTATACTAATCATACACTCACTTCAGAAATGTAAAACCATCAAATGACTACAACAACGGCTCGGCTGCCAGCTGACTAACGAAAACGGGGGAAGGAAAATATCTCGGCGATGATTCATAAACAAACATGATGATGATGATGGTGATGATAAGGTAATCAAAAGTACACACAAACAAGGCAAAACTGAAACTAATATTAGACTTCTCTCACAAGTTAAAATTAATTCAGCCGGCCAGTTTCCTGTTCTAATGTCTCAACTGTGCCACTGACACGGCAGGTTTAGCTGGGCATTTTGAGAGTGGACGGAGCAGGAGGTGTTTGAGCATAACTGCGACTCTCTGACACTGCCTTCGACTCCATTGAGCAATCGCCAACCCCACTTCCGGCAGGGCCGACAAGTACACACAAACACTTACACTCTCTCAGGCTGTCCTCTCCCTGGCTTCTCGTCCTGTTTTAAAGTATTCTAATTTATTCCGCCCTGCTTTCAGGCTGTAAAAACTGTGATTGTCCATTTACATCACGGACGTTTAGCAGGATTCCTGCTTCGGGATATTTCAATCAATCATCAGGTGCCGTCTCTACACTGAAGGTTGGCTGTAATGGATCTCCAACATTCAACACTATCTGAATTTCTCTCGTCTTGATTGTACTGTTTATATATTGTCAGACGGCTGTTCATCGCTTGGTGTTATCTTCCCACTTGTATTATTGTCTACCTCTTGCTTGCTTGCCTTCATCCTTATTTCGAATTATATTATACAATCAATCAATCAATCATGTGCCATGATGACAATACAGTACAGAAAATGGCGACACCAATATGTGACATAGAAATAGAAGGGAAAATTCTTAACCAAGTGGATAATTTTAATACCTTGGGGCATTTAATTTATAACTTAAGATGGAAGATGTACAACAGAGATTAAGAGCAGAATAGGGCAAGCTAAAACCACATTTCAGAAAATGAAGAGTATCTTATGCAATAAGTCACTATCACTGAATGTAAGAAAATGAGTGTTGAAATGCTACATAGAACCAGTTTTGCTGTATGGCAGTGACTCTTGGAATGTAAATGAACAAATTAAGCAGAAATTAGAAGCAACAGAGATGAGGTTCCTGAGACGAATGTTGCGAATTCCTTAGACTGCCAAAGTAACTATAGTATGTCCCGCAAAGAATGCCTTCATTCACGATCAATTATTTTGAAAACTGTCTGTTGCATCGTTATGAAATTTTTCCAGCCGTCTTATATTTACCCCCACCCGAGGAATATGTCTTTGATAGGTCCAAAAACAACTTAAATCATCGAAAGTGGCGACATTTCTTTGATGTTTTGCTTAAAAACTAGTGATTTCTCGCTAACAAATTTATGTTTACAGTAAGGAAAGTCCCGCCAATTCAGATGACACACAAGGCGTATCCGGATTCGTATGGGAGTGGGTGCAATCAAATTAAATCAAATCAACTTTATTTTAAAAGGGTCACAAATTGGGCACGCAGGCCCGTTTTACATTGGGCCCTTCCAATCACTCGTCTTTCGTTCATCAAGAGCATTATACATTTACATAGGAAGAAAAATAAACATTGTGAAATGAATATTGTAAACATAAACAAGGCAAATTAACCATGTTATGAGGCCCATCTCCCACATACCCATACATCACCCCACCCACACACACACCCCCACCTACCCACACACACGCAAACCCAGGGACACATACATACCCCACCAACAACCCATCCCCTCCGCACATCCCCCACCCACACACACTGCCCTCGCCTGTTCCCCCAACCAAAGCACACTCGCCACCCACAAACATCCCCCACCAACCCACACATTCCACGCCCACCCACATTCACATCCTAACCCACACATCCTCTCCCCACCCACACCTCCAACCACCCATCCCCCAGCCACATCTCATCGACCACATATTCCCCAGCCACGCACACAATCCCCCACCAACCCACACATCGCACATCCACTCACACATCCCAAAACCATACACACACATCCCAACCGACATCTCCCTACCCCCCCCCCCCACACACACACATCTCCCTAACCACCCATACATCCCCAATCCACTAACACATACCCCACCACCCACACATACATCCTCCACCCACCCACACATGCCCTAACCCAATTCCCCACCACACACATCCCCCACCCGCACATCACATACATCCCCTACCACACACACACCACGCACCGCACACACACATATCCCTCACCAACACAATGAAAGAACTAGCTTAAAAGTCGACAGGGTCGGCTGCATTGCACCGGGTTTTTATCCCATATGGCTCAGTTTCTTTCCGCAGCGCGGAAAGCGTCGCACAAAGCACGAACTCCGTAGCTCCAGCGACGACCCTCGAGAGTCTCCGAAAACATGCACTCGTGAAATGAAGGACGCGGCCTGGAATCGAACATACAACCTTCGGAGCCCAAGTCAGACGGCTTGACCACTTCACAACGGAGAATCCCGAGAGGGGTGCAATGTGTAATATTAGTAAAGACAGAGAATTTACAGAGGCATGGGGTAAATAATTTGTAAATTAACAGGAAAGTAGAAGGAATATATTTCTTACATTATTTTTCATTTCCTTCTTGTTTCTTCAGCTGCTGGTTAATAAAGTGTACACAAGTATTCATGTTAGCTTTTTATATTGAGTTCGTGAAAGCTTCCAAATAGCTGTGCGTTAATGTGCGTATGGAGTGACCAGAAATGATACCGCAATTTAGTCATCATGTTTCCATTTTTAAGGATCTGTTCAGCTGTCTGTGTAGTTTGTTCACACGTACACATGGGTGACAGACCCGCTTTGAGTCTTCATGAAAGACTCTCTACTCTGCTGTTTACCGTTCAGAGACGGAACATGATTACCTGTTTTGCACTATGAAAATAGTTGTCAGCGTCTCTGTAGTGGGCTTTCTTCTTAACGACCAAGATGTTGGTCCTCTTTTCATTGAAGTTTATAGATTGTTTCGTATGCACGTGTGTTGTCCCCTAATTTGACAACGTGTTTGCTCTCACGTTTCTTGTTATGCCACAATATGTCAGTTTCCACCGCAATATTACTCTTCTGTTGGTATTCAACGCGTTTAGTGTGTGTGTGTGTGTGTGTGTGTGTGTGTGTGTGTGTGTGTGTGTGTTTCAATACAGTTGTTTGTCACCGATGAGGGCTTGCGGAATTGAAAATTCATCACTGTGGAATACAAACTGTTGCCATTGACATTATGCTGATGCTGTAATGTTTAGGGCCTGCAATTCGTATGAATAGTTGGAGCAAAATATCCCAGTAAGTGTGTACGTAGATTAAGGTCTGCGATCTGCTCAGACCTTAATCTGTGTCGGACGATTCCAGTAGGTTGATGACTGCTCTCGGTTGCATAAAATTCAATCCATCCTTTCTCCAATAGTCCTCTTCCTCTTTCAACACATGGTCCTCACATTTTTTCCAGTAAATTTTATCAATATTTAATAGCGCGGACTGGTTGACAGACAGACAGACAGACAGACAGACAGGTAGGTAGGTAGGTAGGTAGGTAGGTAGAAAGGTGGGTGGGTGGATGGATGGCTGGCTGGCTGGCTGGCTAGGTAGGCAGGCAGGCAGATAGATAGATAGATAGATAGATAGACAGATAGATAGATAGATAGATAGATAGAGAGATTGGTAGGTAGGTAGGTAGATAGATAGATAGATAGATAGATAGATAGATAGATAGATAGATAGATAGATAGATAGATAGATAGATAGATAGATAGATAGATAGATAGATAGATAGATAGATAGATAGATATGAGACAGTATGGAAAAATGGTTTTCACATACCGCCTTTTTGAAACAGAAAGTTCACCGTCCAGTATAAGTTCAAAATTAGTGAGTGACCGGGCGCTGACTTGATCATGGCCTGCTAACCGAGAGTTTACCTTTCGTTGTTAATGAAATGAGAAATTCAGGAAACATGAAACCAAAACTTAGCATAGGCTTTGTCGGGAACTGTCAGTTTGGGCAAGAAATACAACGGAGGGGCAGATTTATAGCAGTGGGAATGTGCTTGAGCTGGGAAATCTAATTTAAAGAGCATGAACTCAAACAAGGACGATAAACTCAGGACCATGAACTTCAGAGACAATGTAGATTTGGGTTAATGATATGATGGTAGTATGCAAATTAAGCAGGGTACGCGAGGTACTGATTGGAGGACAAGGGACAGCGACGTCACGTGATTCAAGAAAGGCGCCAACTCGAGAAGTAATATATACGTTGGATCCAGTCAGTTTAGACAGTGTGGAACGAGCAAGAGTGCGGTAGCAACAGATCCGAGGGCTGGGCGATCGCCCAGCCCAGCAGGAAGTGTGAGTTGGGAACTTCAGCAATGGTGATGTCTATATCCCAAGCTGCTTAGTGTCTAAGAAGATGGAGGGGCAGTATTAAAGACGGAAGAGATGCACATATCACAGTTTCGTCTGGACTGCCGAAGTAAAGTAGGATGGTCAAGGATCTGTGAACCATTTATTCCAGATAGATAAATCTGATGGAGTGGAACGCAAATTCCGAGGGTCACAAAATGGCGTGCAAGCCATTTGAGAAGGACTGTTGGCTAAAGAGCACTCAGTAGTTGCAGATGATGGCTAACGTCAGATAGGACAACCACTAGCCAGACTGCGATCGGAATCACACGGGAGACACTGCGGTTGGAACCACACAGGAGACTAATGTCAAATACAACTGGAAACCGGTGGTGGGATCCACGGCAAACGAGGTTGAAGAGAGCAATCGCATTTCAAATATGGGACCCAGATGATCAACGGGACGACAGAAGAAGAATACATTGTCTGGGTAAACAGTTACCCGCTGAACAAGTTGGATGGGAGCGAATTAATTCCCTGGGTATATGGATTGATGGATCAATCTATGGATCAATGGGTATTTGGGCTGAATATATGGACCACTAATAAGCCTACGGGAAGATAGTTACGAAACAAAGGCCGGTGTAATTCCTAGATTTAGTCCTTTTCTTCATGCGGTTAGGAGGTGATAGTAGGTAATAATTCCCTAACATCTGGTTGTATAGTTTATTACATTATCTACCCCCCCCCCTCCCCCTTGTGGCGTCATGCAGTATTGTGTTGTTTTTTGGAGTCGATTATACGTAGATGTGTCTTCAATGCATGTACTGGTTACTTTATGTGATTATGCTGTAGATTGTCACTCTGTTACTGTTCAGAAGAAAATAAATATGTTTGAGTTGCCTTTTATTTCGACTTGTCAGTCTGAAGTAATATAATTTAGAGTAGCTTAGAGACCTTATGAGGCTGTACCTCTCTTCTATAACCTGATAACATACACCACGAGACATTGATGGTGCAATAGTAATTAACTATTGTTCTCACGCGGAGACACGAACCTACATCTGTCGTATCCCTTACTCTCATCCTTTTTCTCCTTCTCTCTCTCTCTCTCTCCCTTGTTCTCCCTCTTTCTTTACTATCAAAGGTAGTGTGTAGTAGGCAGAGTTCGACTGAGGAACGAACTTTTAGGCTTCACACTATCTATACCATTTCCCTCATACATCCCTCTTCTTTCTCTCCTCTCTCTCCTCCCTCCCTCTCTCCTTCTTCCTCTTCTTTTTCCTCTTGATCACAGATAGATAGATAGATAGATAGATAGATAGATAGATAGATAGATAGATAGATAGATAGATAGATAGGTAGGTAGGTAGGTAGGTCGGTAGATTGATTGATTGATTGATTGATTGATTGATCCCCGTCAGGAGCTGGGCTAAGCCGGGCCGAGTCAGCTAGCTTATTTATATAATCACCTTTCATGAAAGAACCCCCACTGGAGACGCCTCTGAACAATACCATTAACTTCGCGCTGTTTGTGCCAAAACGAAAACCGCGAGACAATTTATAAAAAAGCGGGGATGTGTCTTGCTGAAGCTGTAATACTTTTAAAATGATGGTATTAATCCCAGAACTGTAAATTATATACCGCATATAAACAAACATTGAAATCTGCTGTACAATCTCCAGAACAAAAAAATTTTTGTTGGGTGGACATAATGATAAGGTTATATTCTAAATCTCATCATTTTCCCTCAGTTGGTTACTGAGATATTGAATTTTATATTGAGGCAAAAAAAACAACAACACAACAACACACTATAACAACGATTTCCTTAAACAGGCTAATGAAACTAGAACAATTTATATAACAATAAGAAAGAGACAAACAGCTTTCTTTGGTCATGTGATCAGAAGAGAGGCACTGAAGAACATCGTGACAACTGGAAAGATCGAGAGAGAGAGCAGCGGTTGCAGCAGAATATAACAATATGAATTGGAAACAAATAGGTATATTTAGCTCCTGCGAGAAGAAACGTACTGAACACAAGCACGTTGCACATACCTTACAAGGAGATTCATCGTATACCGGAATACAGGTGAAAATCCAAAATCAGAAGCAATCAATAAATATATAAAATGAATAATGAAATAACACACACACAAAAGCGTACAATACGAAACACAGGACGACCGACGTTTAGATTCTCAAAATCTGTATTTCGTTGTTTTATCTATCTGTGTTGTCCTGTCCTTGAACAAAGATTCTGAGAATCGAAACGTCGGTCGTCCTGTGCGTCGTATTGTACGCTTTTGTGTGTGTTTTATTTTATTATTCATTTTATATATTTATTGATTTTTTTTTTTGTGGCATATTCTTTACAGGACATCGCTGTCAACACCAGCATCTTTCATCTGTACGTTGATTTCTTGGCAAGATTACGCTCAGTAGTTTGCCATTGCTTTCTGAGCGGCCGGCTCACATACCCCGTAAGTTACTGATGCGATTCTAACCACTGCTGATTCTCACCGTCATCACGTTACCTTACGAGAGTATACGAGATTACGGAGAAAAGTCATAACCTCTAAGCCACGAAGCCGGCATCGGTGAATTAGTCTTAGTTTAAAGCAAAGTTCACACACATGAGCTGGGTCAGATATGCCTTCAGGTGCCTCTATCCTATATTTTCTTCATACACAAGGACTGGACAACTTAAAGAATATCCTTAGTAAGTTGGAGAAAGGAATGTTTCGTGTGAAATGGCTCGCCTAGCTTTAGAGGTCAAAGATTGTGAGAATTGTATGGACTTTTTCCCCTGGCTATGCGGAAGTGCGGGGGGATGAACAGGCTGATGGGCTGGTAAAAAAATGCACCTCTTGCACCTTAACTGTGGACAAAGGAGAGTTGGTCAAGCGCCTGTAGAACCAGGCGGAGAAGGTGTAAGAACAGATTGAGAACCCTTATGTGGAAACAATTAGATTGCGGGGGATCAGTAGGGATTCTTGAAGAATCTCAAAACTGAGAGGGAAGACCAGGAAATCTTTCAATCAGATAGCGGTGGGAACGAATAGTAGTGTGACTTTTCGTTGGCTGTTGAACGAGGGGACACTGCGCGTATGGGAATGTCCTGAGTGCGGCTCAAGTCAGCTCAACTCAAAAAGGGCTGGACAGATACGCCTGCATAGATCCATATCCTGTACGTTCTTCACATGCATTTGCGGAAAGATACGCCTTCGGATTTTTCTATCCTGTATTTTCTTGACATGTATAAGCTGCACAGACAGGACTTCATACCTGTCTATCCTGTATATTCTTCACACGCCTCGCCTGGATAAGACATGCCTTCAACCATCTCCCGTCACATAACATTTTCTTTAAATTGCGTCACTCTCGTGACTCTCATAAATGCCCGCCGAACAGACTTTTGATACTTTGCTAGTTCGCTGCCTCAAGTATTTTCGTGAAGTTTTATATTTAAAAAAAAATTTTTAAAGAAATATTTGCAGTCCAGCTGTTTAAACTTTCCACAATACATATTTCCCTGTCTCTCTGTGATTCTCTTGCTTCCCTAAGTTTTTACAGAATAAGAACCATTTTTCTGCTGTATCTCTTCTGTTGATCTATCTCCTATCATCTGCCTTTATCTCATGGATGTCATAAGTCTCAACTCACCTCATCTTGTTGCGCTTGTACCTTGCGGTGTCGAGGCGAAGCATAAACAGCGGGAGAGAGCAGTTTTTAGGCTTCATATATCGAGATTGTTGTTGGAAAAAATAATTATAAGCAGATAGTTGGGCAATATGGTATGGGAAACAGAAATGACAGAGGAGACCGGCTGATACAGTTCTGTGAAGAAAACAATCTTATTGTTTGCAACACATTTTTCCAACATAACCCTAGGAAACTGTATACATGGAAAAGCCCTGGAGATAGAACAAGAAACCAAATTGACTACATTATGATTAGAAATAGATTTAAAAACAATGTTAAAATGCCAAAACATACCCTGGTGCTGATATCAACTCTGACCATAATCCTGTAGTTTTAAAATTACAAATAAAACTTAAAACCCAGGAATAAGGAAATCAAAGACACCTCAAGTAGATATATCGGCATTGAAACAACCAGAAATAAGTCAACTATACCTAGTTGAAGTCAAAAATAGATATGATGGGTGAATCATTGAAAGTATGGAACAATATCGACGTGAAAATCCCGAGGATAAAATTAATACATACTGGGAAAGTGTAAAAACCAGCATTCAGTTTCCAAATACCACCATGCCAGTGAAGATTAATAAGAAGAAAAAAATCAATTATGGATAACCGATGAAATCTTGAGTAAAATGTCTCAAAGAAAGAAAGCAAAGAACACTCCAGAGTATATAGTAATAGATAGAGAAATACGTCACATGTGCAGAGTTGCCAAAGAAGAGTGGCTGCAGAAACATTGCAAAGAAATAGAGGATCTGGAAATAAAACACAACTCGAAAGAATTACATGAACATATAAAAAGATTTACAAAGAAGAAAAATAATATAACAGGAAACGGTTGTATCAGAGGAAAATAATGGAGAAATTATAATTAATAACACTGACATAATAAAAAGATGGACAGAGTACACAGAAGATTTATTCTGGGACAACAGGGTCAATAGACCAACATTGTATAATACTCAAGATGGACCAAAAATACTAACAGCTGAAGTAGAAAAGGCTTTTAAAAAGATGAAAGAAGGAAAGGCTGCAGGTCCTGACAAGATAACAACAGAGATGATAAAATCCTTATCCAGCTTTGGCATTGAAACTATCACAGAATTATGTAATGATATATATAATACTGGGTACATCCCCAAGGATTTGAAAACATCCATTTTCATCACACTACCGAAGAAGCCAAGAGCTGTTGAGTGTGAGGATTACAGAACTATTAGCTTAATGAGCCACATAACTAAGATACTACTCAAGGTCATACAAGAAAGAATTCAACATAAAATAGATGAGGAAGTAGCTGAAGAACAATTTGGGTTCCACAAAAACAGCGGCACCAGAGAAGCAATTATCTGTTTGAGGATGTTAATTGAAAAATATATAGAAGTTCAAAAAAGTATATATGTTTGTTTTATAGACTACAAGAAAGCTTTTGATAGAGTACAACATGAACGACTAATTACGTGCCTTCAAGATATAGGAGTAGACGGAGAGGACATAAGGCTTATTAGTAACTTGTACTGGGAATAAGTGGCGTCTTTTAGATGCGTTAATAATTATTCGTCGCCTATAGAGATAAAAAGAGGAGTACGGCAGGGATGTGTACTGTCCCCAAGCCTCTTCAACCTATACACAGAAAGAATTTTTAAACAAGCTTGAAATGCCTGGACTCAACATCAATGGAAGAATCATAAACAATCTTAGATATGCTGACGATACCGTGTTACTAGCAGAAAGTGAGCAAGAGTTGCAAGACCTAGTGGAAGAAGTAAACAGGCACAGTGCAGAATGTGGCTTAGATATTAACATCCAAATAACAAAACCTATGATAATTAGCAGTGAAAAGGAAAGGTCATCAATGAACATCACAGTAAATGGGCAGATACTAGAACAAGTAACAAGTGTCTCTTATCTTGGACATATAATAACAGATGATGGCAGAAGTGAAATGGAAATCAAAAAGAGAATAGGAATAGCCAAAAATGCTTTCAACGGCATGAAATCAGTATTAACATCTAGAGAGATTAATAACGCATTAAAAATGAGAATTGTCAAATGCTACGTATATTCAACGCTACTGTATGGCGCGGAAGCCTGAACATTGAACAAGCAATTAGAAAGTTGCATAGAAGCCCCGGAGATGTGGATATACAGACATATATGTCGTATTTAATGGAAACAAAAACAATCAAATGCAGAGGTCCTAGAAAAACTGAGAATGAAGAGAGAGTTGATGAAAGAAATAAAGAGGAGACAAGGAAATATTTTTGCCACGTTAAAAGACATGATACCCTTATAAAAACCATACTGGAAGGCAAGGTTAAGGGCAAACGAGCAAGAGGTAGACAACGATACAAGTGGGAGGATAACATCAAGAGATGGACGAGCATCAGCCTGACAGAATGTACAGTCAAGGCGAGAGACAGAGTTGGAGATCCTTTGCAGCCAACCTTCATTGCGGAGACGGCACCTGATTGATTGATTGATTGATTGATTGATTGATCGAGATTCCCATGGACTCTGCTATTATCTCTGTCCATCGTCTACATGGACAGAGGGAATAACAGGGTAAATTTCATAAATACTAAAGTGTAATTTTTCATATGGGCTTCATATATCGAGATTCGTAGAGACTATATTATTCCCTCTGTTCGTCGTTTGCATGGACAGGTGGAATAACAAAGTCCATTTCATTGAGTATTGTGGTATCATTAGCATGTGGCAATTCCTGTGTGTTTGTTTATTCCCTATTCACGATGACACGATGTACTCACATTTCTTCTACCAAATATATTTCTTCTGCCTCCGATATAAATCAACATAAAAAGCTTTAACCAAAAAAAGAAAGATAAAATGGAAAATATATAGCCAATTGTGACCTCCCATTTCGACAGAAGGACGATATATCACCATACAAGGGTCATTGTGTTACTTAATTTATTTCGTGCTATCTTCCGCAATTTCAATGTTCAGTGAACGGAAATCTTCTTATATATAAAACGATAGGTAGCGTTGTGATGTTCTGTTGTGATAATTTGGTGTGTCCAGTGTGTGCCGCGTGGTTACACACCCGCTTCACACGCGTGATCCGGGACTGTTTCCGGATCCGGTCAGGGATATGCACTACTGAAGAGCTCAAATGAGGGCGAAACTCGAGTATAGTGCTTCCATATTGACGTGGATAGGCCTTAGGTTCATACCAGAATGTGATCGGCGTTGCCAGTAGTGGGTTGTGCTCAATATTTAAATTTCAAATCCCGAAGCAACCACATAATCAATTATATATAAAAGGCAATCTCCGTCCCTATGTCCTTTATGCGCTCGCGAACGGCCCATCCGATTGAGATGAAATTTTCTACACGTCTTCCTTTCATTCCAGCGCAGCCCACTGTCATATTTTTTAGTGTGAAATCGGCTGCTTATCCAATATTATTTAATTTTTCATTTTTCATTATAATTTCATATATCTCAGGGGACCTAACTCTGTAAAAGTTATTTCAAGGGGCATAACTTTTCTGTATAACTTATAGTCATATTGTGGCATCGTTTTCAAAGATTTATAAACTCTTTGTCCATAGTTATATACCGGCATATGAGTTATAATAAATAATGATACAATCTGTAAGGCATTTTCAAAGTTTTCATAAAAATAATGCATAATGCATAACATTGTAACTCATCTTTTTTTGCTTAAAGAATAAATAAATAATAGTTACCTTATCTCTATCAAGTTTGAAGATTTTATATTTCTTTACACTGTCGCCAACTCTAAGAAGACATGGAACAACTTCAGCCATTATTAAATCTACAGGCATATACGTTATATTCCTCCTCCTCCTCCTCTCCCCTCCTCCACCTCCTACCCTCTTCCTCTTCTCCTCCCCCTCCTCCCTCTCCCTCCTCCATCCTCCTCTTCTCTCTTTCTCCTCCCTCTCCCTCCTCCTCCCTCTTCCTCCTCCCAGCTCCTACTCCTCCTTTTTCTTCTCCTTCTGCTGCCGCTGCTCCATTTACCCAAGTTAATTGTTGGGGAAGATGTAAAGATCTTTCAAGTGCTCTTTCTAATGCTTTTTGTAAGTTGGTCTTCGTTTATCTAAGGTTGTTCTAACTGCAACCAATAAATGATTAGACAGACAGACAGACAGACAGACAGACAGACAGACAGACAGACAGACAGACAGTCGGGAACGGGAACTTATATGACTACTCATATGAATTAAATTAGATGCTCCCCATCAGGAGCTGGGCGAAGCCGGGCCGGATCAGACAGATAGACAGACAGATAGACAGACAGACAGACAGATAGATAGTCGGGAACGGGAACGTGAGCTTATATGACTACTTATATGAATTAAATGAGATGCTCCACACCAGGAGCTGGGCGATGCCGGGCCAGGTCAGACAGACAGACAGACAGACAGACAGACAGACAGACAGACAGACAGATAGTCGGTAATGGGAACGGGAACTTAAATGACTACTTATATGAATTAAATTAGATGCTCCCCACCAAGGACTGGGCGAAGCCGGGCCGGGTCAGACAGACAGACAGACAGACAGACAGACAGACAGACAGACAGATAGTCGGTAACGGGAACGGGAACTTATATGACTACTTATATGAATTAAATGAGATGCTCCCCACCAAGGACTGGGCGATGCCGGGCCGGGTCAGACAGACAGACAGACAGACAGACAGACAGACAGTCGGTAACGGGAACGGGAACTTATATGACTACTTATATGAATTAAATGAGATGCTCCCCACCAAGGCCTGGGCGATGCCGGGCCGGGTCAGACAGACAGACAGACAGACAGACAGACAGACAGACAGACAGACAGACAGACAGACAGACAGACAGTCGGTAACGGGAACGGGAACTTATATGACTACTTATATGAATTAAATGAGATGCTCCCCACCAAGAACTGGGCGAAGCCGGGCCGGGTCAGCTAGTTACATTATAAAACTTGTTAATTTAACTGTGTTCTGTTGTTTGTCCATCAAGAATGATGATGACCATTCATTTCATCCAGTGGGGTTGAAGGTATGGAGCCGTGGGTTCTAAGATGGCTGATAAGGCCTATTTTGGCTCGAAATGTTCTTTGACAATGTGGGCAAGGAATGCTTGACGTTTCTGGAGGAGGATTTCCTGCAGTGGTTTTTCTGTCCTGCCTTTTCTTCACAGCTCTTGCAGTCCTGGTTGCCTCACATATGACTGCACCCTTGCGTAATGATGCACGCCACGAATTTCGGTCTCTGGCTGCAGCCTCCCAGGTGTCATGATGAATTCCAAAAGCCTTCAGTGAAATTTTCAGAGTGTCTTTAAAGCGTTTCCTCTGGCCACCTTGGGAGCGTTTACCACAACGCAGTTCGCTGTAAAAAATTCGTTTAGGGAGCCTGTGATCTGGCATGCGAGTCAAGTGACCAGCCCAGCGAATCTGATTCTTCATCAGTAGAGTGTGGATACTGGGCATGGATGCTCTTTCTAGGACTTCAGTGTCTGGAATCTTGTCTTGCCATTTAATCTTCAGTAGCTTCCTTAGGCAGACTGTGTGGAAGTGGTTTAATTTCCTAGCGTGTCGCTGATAAACAGTCCAGGTTTCACAAGCATATAGCAGTGTGGATAATACAACTGCTTTGTAGACTTTTAGCTTTGTTTGCAGGCTTATTCCAGTTCTGTCCCATACATTCTTGTACAGTCTGCCAAAGGCCGCACTGGCCTTGGAGATTCTTGCATTCACTTCGTCATCAATTGTGGCAGCTTGTGACACAGTGCTGCCAAGATAGGTGAATTTGTCCACAACACTTAGTCTATGATCATTCACTTTGATATTCGGCACAGTGTGATTATTCCCTGGAGCTGGCTGGTACATAACTACAGTCTTCTCCAAGTTGATATTGAGCCCAAAGTTGGCACAGGCATGTGAGAAAGCTGAAACATTATGTTGCATGTCCGCCTCTGAGTTGGCGTACAGAGCGCAATCATCAGCAAACAGGAGCTCTCTGACGGTGTCGCTGTTAATTTTGGTTTTAGCTTTCAGCCTTCTGAGATTGAATAACTTTCCATCCATACGGTAGTTGATGTCTATTCCAATGTCGTCGTTCTCGAAGGCATTCATCAGCATGGCTGAAAACATGAGGCTGAACAGTGTTGGTGCCAGGACACATCCTTGCTTCACTCCATTGGTGACAGGAAAGGGTTCAGACAGTTCGCCATTTTCCTGTACTCTTGCCTGCATGCCATCATGAAATAGCCGCACTATTTGGACAAACTTTCGTGGACAGCCATATTTTGCCATAATCTTCCACAGTCCTTCTCTGCTGACTGTATCAAAAGCCTTGGTAAGGTCAATGAAAGTGGAGAACATTTCGCAGTTCTGTTCCTGACATTTCTCTTGCAGCTGCCTTGCAGCGAAAATCATGTCAACAGTTCCACGTTCTTTTCTGAAGCCACACTGACTCTCAGGAAGAAGACCTTGATCGAGATGGGCTGTGAGGCGATTGAGAAGAATTCTGGCGAGTATCTTCCCTGCAATTGAAAGCAAGGAGATGCCTCGGTGGTTGTCACAGGATTGGCGGTTTCCTTTACGTTTGTAAAGGTGGACTATTGACGCGTCCTTGAAATCTTGTGGCATGGTCTCGTTCACCCATATGTTTGTAAAGACTTGGTGAAGCTGCTCTGTTAGGACCGGCCCACCTGCCTTGTATATCTCTGCTGGGATGGAGTCAGGACCAGGTGCCTTGCCGCTGGAGAGTTGCTGGATGGCTTTGTTTACTTCCACTATGGTTGGCAGGTCATCAAGTGTCTCATTGGTAGGAACTTGAGGAAGGCAGTTGATGGTTTCATCATCGAAGAAGGAAGTTGCATTTAAGATGTTGCTGAAATGCTCTGCCCAGCGTTGAAGGATTTCTTTCTTATCGGTGATCAATGTTCCCCCATCTGCACTGAGGAGGGGAACTATGCCTGGTGATGTAGGACCATAGACCGCTTTCAGTGAGTCGTAGAAGTTTTTCATATCATGTCTGTCAGCAAAGCCCTGAATTTCATCAGCTTTGCTGCTCAGCCAGGAGTCCCGCATGTGCCGAAGTTTCTGCTGCACTACTCTCTGAATGTTCTTGAAGGCATCTTTTTTTGATGTTGACTTTGGGTCATTCAAATGTGCCTTGAGGAGAAGATGTTTCTCGGCCAGCAATTGGTTGATGTCTTCGGAATTTTCATCAAACCAGTCTTTATGCTTTCGGGGGGCTGGACCCAGGATTTCCATAGCAGTGTTGTAAATTATGTCCTTTAGGGCTCTCCATTCTGTTTCTGTATCCTGTTTAGCTGCAGCATTTGGCTTGAGGCGGTCTTCCAGCATATTTTCAAATGACTGCTGCATTTTCTTGCTGTTTAGGCGGGTGACATTTAGCTTTTTTTGCATTTTCACCCCTTGAGGACGCCGTGGTGGCCTGATGTGAATAGTTTATTTTCGAGACAATGAGACGATGGTCTGTCCAACATTCGGCACCACACATGGATTTTGTCACTCGGACGTCTTGTCTGTCACTCCTCCTGACAATGACATAGTCAATGAGGTGCCAGTGTTTCGAGCGAGGGTGCATCCACGATGTCCTATTTCTCATGGGGAGACGGAAAATTGTGTTCGCAATCAGGAGATCATGTTCGGCACATGTCTGAAGGAGGCGGAGTCCATTGCTGTTACAATTTCCGACTCCATGCTTTCCAATAATGCCACTCCAAGAGGTGGTGTCCGTGCCTACTCTGGCATTGAAATCCCCAAGGAGTATAAGTTTGTCTCCTTTGGGAACAGATGTTAATGATGATGTCAAGAACATGTTCTATGAGGACCTGCACAATGTATTAACTGTGTACTATGTTTGGTCCAAACCTACTGTTTTGTTTGGCACTAAATCAGTTAAAGCTTGTACATATACTGAGCATACTTGTACACATACTGAGCACACTTGTACACATACTGAGCATACTTGTACACATACTGAGCATACTTGTACATATACTGAGTCATGATATAATGAGTTGAGGTAACTAATTCTGTTCCTCACCGACATTACATTGCAGGCACTTTCCAGAATATTCTGAAAACTATCTAGTAAAGATTTTATGAGGCGTTGTCAACCCGAAACCGTTAGTTAGTTGCATATCCTTTACAGGACGTTGCAGTCAACACCAGCATTTGCTGTTGTGATCTCTTGACAATTAAACACTCAGTAATTTGCCATTGCTTTCTGAACGACAGGCACCCATACCATTTCGTAAACAACCAACGCAACGCGGTTTGGGAAACATAATTCTATCAGTGTCGATTGTACCGGCACCGTTGCTGATAAATAGAACAATACTAATGCGGCTCACGAAGTCTATACAACCTCTTACACTATATCGATTATCCGGAAATAGACGGTAATGAATAAGGGGTTGGTCACCCCCATCTCATAATATCATAATTTCGTATACTGGATTCATTCATTCATTCATTCATTCATTCATTCATTCATTCATTCAGTAGCATGTCCTTTGCAGAACTTCGCTCCCATAACAACCTTCCGGAAAACCTCTCGATCATAAGCAAGATGTCCGCGTCCGATACACCCATCTGGAGATCATCCGCCACATCCTGCACCCATCTTCTCTTTGACCTTCCTCTTCCTCTCTTCCCAGGAATATAACCCTCCATTATTGTTCTCTCCAAACTTTCGTGACGTTTCAAGTGACCAAAATATTTCATTTCTTTGTTTTATCGTCTTTAATAGCCAACTTTCTTCAATATTCAGCTCTTGAAGTATTGATGCATTTGTTCTTTACTTTACCCAAGATATTCTTAGAACCCGTCTATAACATTTATATTCAAAGGCATGTATGCGCTGTTCAGGTTGTTTAGTAAGTGTCCAGGTCTCAGTGCTGCAGTGGGAAAGATGCATGCTCTTAAAAATCTGATTTTTGTAGTTGTATCTGTCCCTCTCCACAATTTATTCAGTTGTATTAGTCTTTGAAGAGCAATAGCTATTCGTCTTTTAACTTCTTTCATTGTGTCACCATTGTTGGTAATCAATGACCCAAGATATTCAAAATTTTCCACCACCTCCAATTTTTCCTCATTAACATATATTTCTTTCTCCATAGTAATTTTATCTGTATGCATTATCTTTGTTATTGGATTTACCATTACTATACATCCTAATGCCCGTACGTGTGGTTCAACACGCCTGCTGTCAATGTCACCGATGAGAACTGTTTAGCGAATCAAAAAACATCCAAACAGACACCAGTCTTGACAACCAGGAAACAGTCCCTATAGATCTTCGTGTTTAAATTAGTCTACAAACACAGCGTGGGAAATAACGGGAAAGTCGTTAGTGAACCAACCAGATAGCGGAACAGTTTTAAATATGTAAGGATACCGGATTCCTGGCCTGCGAGATCAGATGTGCTGTGGTATTGAAACTTAAACGAATGCACTCAGTGACCCCGTTAGTTGTCCACACAATGTGACTCCCATCCTTCAACTTTATTTATGACTTAGTGGTTCATGGGTCATTTACCAGGTTCCATGTGTTCTGTGTTGTATAATTATATCTGTCTGTTGTCCGTCTGGTCGGACGGTCTCGATCGGTGGGTTAGTCGGTCGGTGGGTCGGCCGGTCGATCGGTGGGTGGTTGGGTCAGTTGGCCGGTAGGTTGGTCGGTCGTTCGGTTTTGTCTGTCTGTCTGTCTGTCTGTCTGTCTGTCTGTCTGCGGTCGGTTGTAAGGTAAGTCTGTATGTCTGCCTTCCAATCTCTCTCTCTCTCTCTCTGTGTGTGTGCTGTGTGTGTGTGTGTGTGTGTGTGTCTCTCTGTTTTTTATCTTCTTCTTTGTTTGTCCATCAAGAATGATGATGACCATTCGTTTCATCCAGTGGGGTTGAAGGTGTGGAGCCGTGAGTTCTAAGATGGCTGATAAGGCCTATTTTGGCTCGAAATGTTCTTTGACAATGTGGGCAAAGAATGCTTGACGTCTCTGGAGGAGGATTTCCTGCAGTGGTTTTTCTGTCCTGCCTTTTCTTCACAGCTCTTGCAGTCCTGGTTGCCTCACATATGACTGCACCTTTGCGCAATGATGCACGCCACGAATTTAGGTCTCTGGCTGCAGCCTCCCAGGTGTCATGATGAATTCCAAAAGCATTCAGTGAAATTTTCAGTGTCTTTAAAACGTTTCCTCTGGCCACCTTGGGAGCGTTTACCACAACGCAGTTCGCTGTAAAAAATTCGTTTAGGGAGCCTGTGATCTGGCATGCGAGTCAAGTGACCAGCCCAGCGAATCTGATTCTTCATCAGTAGAGTGTGGATACTGGGCATGGATGCTCTTTCTAGGACTTCAGTGTCTGGAATCTTGTCTTGCCATTTAATCTTCAGTAGCTTCCTTAGGCAGACTGTGTGGAAGTGGTTTAATTTCCTAGCGTGTCGCTGATAAACAGTCCAGGTTTCACAAGCATATAGCAGTGTGGATAATACAACTGCTTTGTAGACTTTTAGCTTTGTTTGCAGTCTTATTCCAGTTCTGTCCCATACATTCTTGTACAGTCTGCCAAAGGCTGCACTGGCCTTGAAGATTCTTGCATTCACTTCGTCATCGATTGTGACAGCTTGTGACACGGTGCTGCCAAGATAGGTGAATTTGTCCACAACACTTAGTCTATGATCATTCACTTTGATATTCGGCACAGTGTGATTATTCCCTGGAGCTGGCTGGTACATAACTACAGTCTTCTCCAAGTTGATATTGAGCCCAAAGTTGGCACAGGCATGTGAGAAAGCTGAAACATTATGTTGCATGTCCGTCTCTGAGTTGGCGTATAGAGCGCAATCATCAGCAAACAGGAGCTCTCTGACGGTGCCGCTGTTAATTTTGGTTTTAGCTTTCAGCCTTCTGAGATTGAATAACTTTCCATCCATACGGTAATTGATGTCTATTCCATTGTCGTCGTTCTCGAAGGCATTCATCAACGTGGCTGAAAACATGAGGCTGAACAGTGTTGGTGCCAGGACACATCCTTGCTTCACTCCATTGGTGACAGGAAAGGGTTCAGACAGTTCACCATTTTCCTGTACTCTTGCCTGCATGCCGTCATGAAATAGCCGCACTATTTGGACAAACTTTCGTGGACAGCCATATTTTGCCATAATCTTCCACAGTCCTTCTCTGCTGACTGTATCAAAAGCCTTGGTAAGGTCAATGAAAGTGGAAAACATTTCGCAGTTCTGTTCCTGACATTTCTCTTGCAGCTGCCTTGCAGCGAAAATCATGTCAACAGTTCCACGTTCTTTTCTGAAGCCACATTGACTCTCAGGAAGAAGACCTTGATCGAGATGGGCTGTGAGGCGATTGAGAAGAATTCTGGCGAGTATCTTCCCTGCAATTGAAAGCAAGGAGATGCCTCGGTGGTTGTCACAGGATTGGCGGTTTCCTTTACGTTTGTAAACGTTGGATGAAGAATGACTTGCGCGATGACTTGGAATAAAGTGAGGAAGAGTTGCGCAATTCGTCGACCTCACTCTCTAGCCTGAGTCCATCTGAGTCCAGTGCCAAGACAATTGGAGACGAATACAGGTGCAGTGGATGACCAGGGCGCTCTACGCGCCTTGCCGTGCTCATTACGTTCCACAACGCTTTGCAGGTAAACGCCGTCTTGCCCGTTGAATCAGGAATGATTTCTTCCGCGCAGTCTGCCGAATCCTGTCTTCACATGCTGGTTAGGCATACCCTAGTTTACCTCTTGGTTTGACACCAAATCGGATACCCATGCCTGGTTTAGCCAGCCTCTCACAGCTGTTGCCCGGGGGGTGGCCGCTGTCGTTTTTTATCTATCTACCTAATGGCCGTCTCACTGGTCTAGTGGTTACACGACTTTCTCCGTAATCCCGTATACTCTCGTGAGTAACGTGACGTTGCGTGAGAATCGGTAGCGGTTCTCTCCGCGTCGCTGACTTACGGGGTATGTGAGCCGGTCGCTCACAAAGCAATGGCAAGCTACTGAGCGTAATCTTGCCAAGAAATCAACAATCGGCTGAAAGATGCTGATGTTGACAGCGATGTCCTGTAAAGGATATGCGAACCAAGAAAAAAATATACCTAATAACTACTTACCAATCTGTCTGTCTCTCTGTGCCAGTTCATGCGTCTGTCCGCCTGTCTGTCTGTTCGCCTGTCCGCGCGTCTATCCATCTACGTGTCTAATATCTCAATATCTCATATACTGGAAACTGACCAGGAATACCATAACAGCAGCCCCCATACTGATTCTATTGGTGTGGCCGTTTCATCACAATCACGGATTGCACACGGAGAACCAACATAGGCGCAGACTTCCAGATTTCCGATTGTGAGAATGAATATAATCAATTTCCTCACAAATTGGGATAGAACACGAAAGACAAATACACGGTCAACTTCTGAATGTCTGCCTATAAGAATGGACATGGTGAATGTTGTCTAAACTGGTGACTATACACGGAATAACAACACAGTATCTAACTTTCAGATTTCTGATTATAAGAATGAGTCATATTTGTCATAGTTGATAATTTCACAGCGCAGACGAGAATTAGCAGTGTTTCGAATCGCAAAAGTGACTTATGAGAGTATGGAGCCGGTCGCTCAGAAAGTCGTGGCGTGCTGATGATCGTAATCTAGCCTAGGAATCAACATACAGCTGAAAGATGCTGGTGTTGACAGCAATATCCTGAAACAGGATGGAAACGCGGGAAAAAAAAAACAACAACACAAGCTTCCAGAATTAGAATCACGAGAATCAAATTGCTAATTGTTATCATATTTTGGGATGGAAAAAAGAATACACACACACACGACATTTCAGTTGTCATATTATGAAAATGTATGGAATGTATTTGGTCGTATTTATCGTAATTAAGCACGGAATAAGTTATCAACATCCTGCACCATGCCGATAATTGCGGGCAGTCATGTTCCGCCATCTCACGCGATCACCTAGGGGTTAACGTCTTTCTCCGTAGTCCCGTATATTCTGGTGAGTAACGTAACCTGCGCGAGAATCGGTAGCGGTTCTCGCCGCGTTGGTAACTAAGGGGTATGTGAGCCGGTCGCTCAGAAAGCAATGGCAAACTACTGAGCGTAATCTTGCCTAGTACATCAACAGCAGCTGAAAAATGCTGATGTTGACTGCAACGTCCTGTAAGGGATATGCAAGGGGGAAAAAATAAAATAAAACATACCTGTGACAAACCCGTACTTTCCATTTTCCGTCTTTCATTTTGTTTGGCCCAAACTTACATTTTATTTGGCACATAAGCTGATATTATTTTTTTTTTCCTTTTTTCCTCATTACTAGGAGAGGAACAAGAAATACAAACACGATATTCCAGATTAATGATTTTGAAATTATATAGATAAAAGCACATAGTCAACGTTTATCACACATGGGGATTGAACAAAGAACACAAACAAAGATACGAAACAGACTTCGGATAACAGGATACATTCTGTCACGTTTGTGAGGCTTGTAGTTCACTGAAAGAACAGATATGGAAACATATCCCAAATATGCATTGTTCACACGTAAAAATAAAAAGGCCAAATGGAAGCAGCAGAAGGGGTCGACCATGTACACGACGGACAAAGGGAATAGTAGAGTCCATGGGAAATGTCGATAAATGAAGCCCATAAACGGACACTCTCCCGCTGTTTATGCTTCATCTCGACACCGCAAGGTACAAGAGGAACAAGATAAGATGCGATGATGAGCTGAGATGTATCACTTCCTATACTGACATCTTCACCTCGACACCGCAAGGTACAAGAGGAACAAGATGAGACGACATGGTGACGAGACACGTAAATAAAAGTCACCTACACAGAAACACAAAGATCAGATGCTTGCTTGCTTGTGTTCGCTGGCTGTGATCTCCAGCGTGAAGTCCTGTATGTCGGATGAAGACATCCTGTTGTCCAACATCAGTGTGATGTCATACAGGACCTGAGGTTTGCGTGAGTATCCGTTGTCCCATGTCTGACTTATTGGTGTGCAGACTGGTGGTTCCTCGCCGTACAGGCAGACACTCTCCGACTTCGGAGGAATCAACGATCCTACTGACTTTAGCCAGGACCCCGAAGGGACCTGTTGCCCAGGACGCTCGGCGAGGACGCGTCAATAGGTCTTGGCCAGTATAGAACCCAGCCCTGGTGTCTTGGAAACACCTCTGCGTCCCAAATTTGATATCAGATGAATTAGTTCAATCGTTGCAGTTTTGTGTCTTATTCAAAATTTTGGGCCAAAAAGTAGGCCGTGGCCCTTTGATCTAAACATGAACATAAATCCCGCTTACGTTTGGTTCACTCTTTTTAGAAAGTTATTTCCTTTAGTTTCATGATGTTATCTTTATGTCTAAACAGGATACGCCGCTGACTTTGTGAAAAGTCAAATGTTTATTCAATGACATTTAATCAAACTCGTGTCTCTACCCTGTCTTGTTGCTTGATATCATGTTTTATTACACCCTAACAACAAGCTTCCTTGTTATATATCCTGTTTTAACTGTCTTACAGAGCTACAGAGCATTCTACGGCCATACGCCATATATTCCAATGTATGCGATTGATCTGAGAAATACTGCGTTACACTGGGAAAAGCTTGTTGCATGCCTGTACAGCGCGTTGCAATAAATCCCATCAGTTATTGGCTGTTGGTGATTTACTATCAACAGAAATGAGATTTCCAAGAAGAATACTCAATGTATCAATAAGTGACAAAATCAGAAATGAAAGAAATCAGGGCTAAAGTGCGAGTTATAGCAGCGCTAGATTTTATTAGAAAGGCAGGAAGTCAAATGGTTTGGCCATGTAACTAGATTACCAACTAACAGTATACCACAACAACAAGAAATGATTTACATAAAATATGGAAGCAGAAGAGGCGGTAGACCACGTGAACGATGGACAGAGGCAATAGCAGAGTCTATGGGAATCTCGATACATGAAGCCCATAAAAGGGCACTCAACCCGATGTTTATACTTCACCTCGATACCGTAAGGTACAAGAGGATCATGATGAGGTGAGATGAAATGAGATGAGACGAGGCAATTTTAATTGAGAAGTTTGCCATTGCTTTATGAACGTCCGACGCCTCGTATTTAATGCGGTCTATCCCCAAACATTCCGCGGCTGGATTCGAATCCCGCACTCGGTTTGTCGAGGAATTATGAAACGCGGTTTCATTATCTCCAAAGCTACAGTCCCGGTCCTGTGGCGATGGGATTGAGAACGTGATTTGCAATCCCGCATTCCGTGTTCGAAACACAGCTGCAGACGATTTGGAAGCAGAGCGCTGTGCGCTGGTATTTGATACAATGGTAATAGCGTTGGTCGTTCAGAAAGCAATGGCTATCTACTGAACGTATTCTTGCCTAGTAAATCACACATAGCCACAAAGTTTGGAGGTTGACTGCGACGTCCTATAAAGGGACA
>JACEFZ010010794.1:120000-130000 GCA_014155875.1 Cepaea nemoralis | reverse complement strand
CCATAAGTGCTCCGTTCTACTCTTAACTCAAGCCTGAGTCCGGAGAATCTCAGCTCAGTGCACGAACTCCGTAGTACCGGCGAGGATCCTGAAATACTTTGGGTAGATTTTTAACTCGAAATGTTCGATGTACTTCGATGTATTTCTATGTAATAAAGATGGATGAAAATAACTGGTGGTTCGTTCCGAAGTAAACAATAACAAGTTTGAGATAAGTCTCGAGAAGAATTTGGCATTTTATGTTATTATTATCTGTGATTTATGACGCAGAATTGGCGCCGTGTCACTCGGTACAAGCTCTTAAGCACATTCTACCTGCAGAGGTCG
Organism: Cepaea nemoralis; assembly: GCA_014155875.1. Classification (NCBI taxonomy): domain Eukaryota; kingdom Metazoa; phylum Mollusca; class Gastropoda; order Stylommatophora; family Helicidae; genus Cepaea; species Cepaea nemoralis. The sequence continues at coordinate 129,673 of JACEFZ010010794.1, read as the reverse complement.
CAATGAGACGATGTTGACTGTCCTTGTTACGAGATGGTAGGTACACATCGGCTTCCTCATCTCCTGCGTTCATTGCGAATAGGTTCAAACTCGATTCCCTACTTCTACAGGTGTAATGAAGAAGATTTGTCAAAGAATGTGTCATAATCTACCCATCTGTAAAGGAGAAGTTTCATCAAGAGATATGACATCATGTACCTATCTATAAAGAAGAAGTTTCATCAAGAGATGTGACATCATGTACCTACCTATCTATAAAGAAGATGTTTCGTCAAGAGATGTGACATCATGTACCTACCTATCTATAAAGAAGATGTTTCATCAAGAGATGTGACATCATGTACCTACCTATCTATAAAGAAGATGTTTCATCAAGAGATGTGACATCATGTACCTACCTATCTATAAAGAAGATGTTTCATCAAGAGATGTGACATCATGTACCTACCTATCTGTAAAGAAGATATTTCATCAAGAGATGTGACATCATGTACTCGCAGTCGATGCTATCTACAAGAAGTGGAATGTTGCAGTGAGCTGACATTCATTGTTGGACTCTACACGCAGTCGATGCTATCTGCAAGAGGTGGAATGTTGCAGTGAGCTGACATTAATTGTTGGACACTACACGCAGTCGATGCTATCTGCAAGAGGTGGAATGTTGCAGTGAGCTGACATCCATTGTCAGAAACAGCATGCAATCGATGCTATCTGCAAGATGTGGATGTTGCAGTGAGCTGACATCCATTGTTGGAAACAGCATGCAGTCGATGCTATCTGCAAGAGGCGGAATGTTGCAGTGAGCTGACATCCATTGTTGGACACTACACGCAGTCGATGCTATCTGCAAGAGGTGGAATGTTGCAGTGAGCTGACATCCATTGTCAGAAACAGCATGCAATCGATGCTATCTGCAAGATGTGGCATGCTGCCAGCAGACATTCTATTTTATGACTTCATGAGTGAATAGAATTGAAATTGTGAGTGGAGCTTCAGCTGACTATGAATTAATTTACGTCGGTTAGTATATATATGTTGCGTCAACGATACATGTGCTATTGACTAAAAATGTGTTCGCCTGGATACGATTCTGGGCGAACTGATAGGCTGTCATGAATGAATATAATCACATGAATTATTTCATAACTCAGGACTGGGATCTGTGGAAATCCATGAACGTCTAGTTGGCAGGCCACATGATGATGATTATGATGATGGCTGTGGAAATGTGGTTTCTGAGGAAAATGCAAATAATTTCATGGACAAACAGACAAACTAATGAGCAAGTCCTACAAGAAACAATTGAAAACCGTAAACTGATTAGAGAAATTAGACTTTGTCAGTCAAGATATTTTGGGCAATGAGAAGAAATAAACGGAAGAACTTTGTAACAACTATCAAGATTGAGGGTAAAAGAACGAGGTCAGGCTAAGAAGTAAATATCCAGGCTCGGTCATCTCTCAACATCTGTGGTGGTGGTGGTGGTGGTGGTGGTGTTGATGATAATGATGATGATGATGATGATGATGATATTGATGATGGTAGCACAGCTTAGAAATATCGTTGCTTGATATATTTCCATGTATGCCATTATGAAGGAGATCCTGCATAGCCAACAACAAAGGCAATATTTTTGCAAACTTAACAGCAAGTAAACAGAATCGGTAATTTGCAGATAACATCCTTCCTCCTAGCTTATGTGCCTATAGAAATACTGCGGTTTCTATTTATAGCCAAGCTGTAATATTTGGTCTTACAGACCAGGCACTTGACTTGTGTTTGGATATTTTGGAAAGTGGGTTTACCTTCCTTCTTCATTCTCTAGACACATAGACACACACACTCTCTCCCACCCTCCTCTCTCTCTCTCTCTCTCTCTCTCTCTCTCTCTCTCTCTCTCTCTCTCTCTCTCTCTCTCTCTCTCTCTCTCAATAACGCAGACTGTTTCAAGGACAACTACTTGGGTTTATTGATTGATTGGTTGATTAATGAACTCGCACTGGGGACATACCCACATCCTCAAGATTTATTACCTGGCATATTTCGTTTCATCACGTTAGGTGTAAAATGCAGAGTTACATATCATATGAAATGAATACATTAAATATACTTTGCCCGAAATACTTAAAAAACAAAGGTACTGAAACTGTTCAAATGTAAAGCAATTGTTATCTCCAAGGTAATCGTAAATTTTAAGTCTTTCTGTCTGCACACCATTGGTTGGAATCGCATAATTGATAAAGCCTCGGCACATTTAAGCAATCTTGTATTGTTCATTGAATACATGATACAAAAAGCCTTGTCTTTGTTAACTTTATGGCGATTTAACAGATGTTGAGAGATGACCGAGCCTGGATATTTACTTCTTAGCCTGACCTTGTTCTTTTACCCTCAATCTTGATAGTTGTTACAAAGTTCTTCCGTTTATTTCTTCTCATTGCCCAAAATATGTTGACTGTCAAAGTCTAATTTCTCTAATCAGTTTACGCTTTTCATTTGTTTCTTGTAGGATTGCTCATTAGTTTTACTGTCTGTCCATGGAATTCTTTGCATTTTCCTCAGAAACCACATTTCCACAGCCATCAGATGTTGTTCAGCTTGTCTGCTCATTGTCCACGCTTCACATCCATACAAAAGTACAGATTCTATGTAGCACCTCAGCACTCTCGTTGCAAATGGAATCATTTTATTGGTCAGGATGTTTTCCATCTTGCAATAAATAACAAATGATTAGACAAATGCACGAAGACACGTAAGTGTTTTTTGAATTACTAATAAGCTTATAGTTAAAGTTGATTGCATGTCCCTTATATCGCTGTCAATCCCAGCATTTTATTGTTGTTTGTATGTGGTGAGCTGATCCGCACTCTTGTGATCGAGTGGAATGGCGAATGATGACCGTCCACGCTTACCGGCATGGCATATGATGGATGGATGGATGATTGCTTTAACAAAGGCGGACTAAAATACTAATAGCATAACAGAATCATAAATGTGGAGCGCATGGACAGAATCAGACAAATACCAGTGAAACAAAAGGTGAAGAAAAGATACTGGCGAAACAGGGCACATTCTGAGAACACCTGAGAATAATATAACTCGAAAGGTGTTTGTCTGGAATCCACGGGCACAAGAAACAGCTGGATACCTACAAACACACGGCGAAGAGAAGAAGAGGTAGAAAGGAATGATATGGCGAGGACATGGACGAAACTGAATGAGATAGGTAAGGATGACACTGCTTGTAGTGAGTTGGTAGATGGACTATCCCCCAATGAAGGATAAGTTAGTTAGTCACGGTTCCAACTTGGCGACAAAGGGTTACCCCAATACTCCCTACCTGTGCCAATGAATATCACACAAAATCCGCCTCACTACTCCATGTGAAAAGTGGAACAGACAGAAGTCTCGACAAACCAACAGCCCGTACAGGTATACCATGCATAAGGCCGCTGTCAGAATGCCAACACAAAAGTCCGCCACGAAAAACACAGCTCATCGTCGATGGAAACGAGAGTCGATAGAAAACCAACAGCCACACATTACTGCATAAGGCGACCCAGTTAGCTCAGGGACCGGCGGCCGCCATTTTTCTGAACATGCCCATTGAAGGATAACAGGTAAAAGAGGAAGAAGGTTGGGCTCAAGACAAAGAACATTTGTTCTTTCACGGAAATGCGATCCTTATTTAGAAGAAACAGATTAAAAAGTGAATGAATACAACTTCACAGAATAGCTATGATAGAACGTGCCTTCTCGAGGTTCGTTCAGAAATAAACAATCGTGTATTGTTTGGAGCTCATAGAAGTAAAACATACAAATAGAGACTAGAGGACGCACTAGATAACATAAACATTGAAAGCTGTAAAGGATGTGGATGATCAATGGGAAATGTTGAACAATTCAATCAGTTTGGCTGCAGAATCAACTATTCCAAAATTAAAGAAGGTGGGCCGTAAGAAATGGATGACTGAAGAAGTTTTACACGTAATGGAAACAAGAAGACTCAACAAAAATAATTCTGCCAAACATGAAGAAATCCACATACAAGTCAGAATATTATGTAAGGAGGCAAAAGAAGCATGGCTTGAGGAAAAGTGCTTAGAAATTGAAAAACAGCACAACAGTCAAAATACCAAATTAGTGCACAAAAGAATTCAGGAACGTACTAATAAAAGAACAAGTGCATCACCAGGCTGTCTAAAAACTAGAGATGGCAAAATCATAATAGAAAAAGATCAGATTATACATGTATGGACAGATTATGTGAAAACCCTTTATGAGGATAACAGAGATGAACAGTATGATATTAGATTTAATAATGAAGGACCACCAATTTTGAAGATAGAGGTTCGAAATATTCTTAAGCATATGAAAGCTGGCAAGGCCCCCGGTGCAGATAACATCACAACAGAAATGATTAAAGCTTTAGAAGAATTTGGACTAGAGCAAGTCACCAGACTGCTGAACACATTATATGATACTGGAGATATACCTTCTGAATTATGTAACTCTGTATTTATTGCAATCCCAAAGAAATCAGGAGCCTTGGAATGTGATCAACATAGAACAATTAGTATAATGAGTCACGTCACAAAGATTTTGCTACGAATTATCATGCAAAGAGTGAGGAAGAAATTACAACCTGAAATAGGGGAAGAACAATGTGGGTTTGTAGAAGGAAAGGGTACAGTAAATGCTGTGTAGCTATGCTGCGAACAGTTATTGAACATGCTATAGAAGTAAACAAGGATATACATCTTTGCTTTATTGACTACACAAAAGCTTTTGATAGAGTTAGACATGTCAACATGGTGGATATGCTTGCAGATCTACAAATTGATGGGAAAGACATTAGACTTATAAAAAACATATATTGGAAACAACAAGCTGCCATAAGGATTGATAATGAAGTGGGACAATATCAGCCTATTAAGAGAGGTGTTAGGCAGGGATGTGTAATGTCTCCAGATCTTTTTCTCCCTGTACAGTGAAAATATTTTCAGAAATGTAGAAGATATAAATGGAATCAGCATTGGAGGACGAAACATCAATAACATTAGATATGCAGATGATATAGTATTGATTGCAGACAATGAGCAGAATCTGCAACAATTAGTAGATGCAGGTTGTTGTACACAGTGAGCAGCTGGGGTTAGAATTAAATTGTAAAAGACATCAGGTTATGGTCATCACTAGGAAGAACGAAGTACCACAATGTAATATACAAGTAAATGGGAATATTCTTCAACAAGTGAATCGATACAATTATCTCGGAACAGTCATAACATCTGATGGGAGATGCCTTGAAGAGATTATAACAAGAATCGCCATGGCGAAAGTAGCCTTTAGCAAGATGAAAAACATTCTGACCAATAAAAAGATGTCAATTGAAACGAGAAAAAGAGTGTTGAGGGGATACATTAGAGCCTGTTCTTTTGTATGGATGTGAAACTTGGACAATGTGCAGTCAAGCTGAAAAACATATGATGGCTGCAGAAATGTGGTTTCTGAGGAAAATGCAAAGAATACCATGGACAGATAGAAAAACCAATGACCAAGTACTACAGGAGACAAATGAAACTCGTAAATTGATTAGAGAAATTAGACGTAGACAGTCAAAATTTTTTGGACATGCTATGAGAAGAAATGGATTGGAGAACTTAGTGACAACTGGCAAGATCGAAGGGAACAGACCAAGAGGAAGACCGAGAGGAAAATACCTGGATGGCTTGGCCACATGGCATGGACGAGACAGGAACACTGAGCTGATCCACGACTCTGGTGATCGAGTGAAATGGCGAGTCATGACCGCCCACGCTTTCCGGCATGGCACATGATTGATTGATTGAATTACCGACTGGGATTCGAACCTATCATCTCAACACGACGACAGCGCCGCGCTACAGGAACAAGTGTACTTTGACGCATGACCAGCTAAATACCCCCCTAAACAAGATGTCTTCATTAGCCAGTTCTATCATCCACATGAACACACAACCATGAAATATGGACAGAATTCGTATTTAACAATTTAAGTAGCACTGTATGTCTCCTAATCTGTAGCTAAGGGCTTGCGAACGCGGTTTGTGAGCCCGTATACCCGTGTTCGAAATACGGCGGTGCTGGTTTTTTTTCGAAAAAGGTATAGGGGCCGGTCGTTCAGAAAGCAATGGCAAACTACTGAACCTAACACTTGCCTAGTATATCAACAGCAGCTGAATATGCTGGTGTTGACTAAAACGTCCCGTAAGGGATACGCAACAAAATTAAACCAGCATAGGTCAAATAACAAACACACAAACACGTGTTGTGTCCTATAGCTTTCAATTATGTTGTCTAGTGCGTCCTTTAGTCTCTACTTCTTTTATCTACTTCTATGAGCGACAAACAATGCATGTATGTCTATTTATAAACTCTGTTGGTGGTCTCAAAGGGTTCCCCAATTGATACTTACTTGTGGAGGTTAGAAAAAGAATCGCCATGGCAAAGGTAGCCTATATGGAAGCATACTGACAAATAAAATGCTGTCATTTGCACTGAGAAAAAGATTGTGGAAGTGCTATACAGAACCTATACTGTTATAAACGCGTAACGCGGGGACAATAAGCAGACACGTTGAGACACGTCTAGGTGCAGTGGAAGATGTGGTTTCTGACGGAAGTGCAAAGAATACCATGGAGGGACAGAAAAAGAATTGAGAAAGTCACATATGATCATCATCATGTGCCATGCCGATAAGTGTGGGCGGTCATGTTTCGCCATCTCACTCGATCACCAGAGTCGTGAATCAGCTCTGTGTTCTTGCCTCGACCATGCCACATGGCCAAGCCATCCAGGTATTTACTACTCTGCCTTTTCCTTATTCTCTTCTCCTCGATCTTGACAGTTGTCACCCAGTTCTCCAATTTATTTCTTCTCATAACGTGACCCAAAAATGGTGAGTGTCTACTTCTAATTTCTCTAATCAGTTTACGATTTTCATTTGCATCTTGAATGACTTGATCATTGGATTTTCTGTCTGTCCATGGTATTCTTTGCATTTTCCTTAGAAACCACATTTCTACAGCCATTAGATGTTTTTCATCTTGACTGCTCATTGTACAAGCTTCACATCCATACATAAGTACAGGTTCTATGTAGCACCTCAACACTCTTTTTCTCAAATCAATCAATACCGTAAATTTATTACAGTAGACAGTCAAGATTTTTTGGGCACGTTATTGGTAGAAATAAACTAGAAAACTTAGTGACAACTGCTAAAATTTGTGGGGGAAAAGCAAGGGAAAGGCAGAGATACATACCTGGATGGTCTGGCCACGAACCATAATCGGGACAATCGCGTGCCTGATTCGAATCTCTATTGTTTGTGTAAGCTGGCGAGCCACGACCACGCTATTGTATAAGTATGACACATGATGATGATGCTGCTGCTGATGATGATGATGATGATGATGATGATGATGATGATGATGATGATGATGATGATGATGATGATGATAATGATGATGATAGATAAGATTCCTTTTTCACAACAGAGATTGCAACCTGGTTCCTCTGATGAGGAGACGGTGTTCTAACCACTCGACCAGCCGCATCTTACTATCAAATGATTGACCTTGACAATGTAAACGTGTCGGTGTCCTTGACTTAGAAGCTAGGAAAGCGCAGTTTCACATTTTACCGACACAGCGAGGCCAGGGTTGGAAATCAGTCGCGGGTGATTTTGATGCGTTGATTTTGAGGATATGAGGTATCGCGTGTTCAGAAAGCAATGACAAACTACTGAACGTAAACATGTATAGTAAATCAAAAACAACCAATAAGTACTGGAGTTGATTGCAACGTCCTGTAACTAAGTGAACAACTATTTGAGTATTCAAACTAATTCAAAGAGCCGAGTGAGTAATCTTGCAATACTACACACTGGAAATCCCCCCACCCCCCCCCCCCCCCCCACACACACACACACACATTCATTAAGTGTTGCGGGTTACTCACTTATTATAAAACTGATTATTCATTTATAAACTTCCTTGACAGCAGTGTTACTCAACCTTATATCGCATCGAGATCCTTTTTTATGATTACTATGCAACCCGCGAGCAACTTTTATAATGGTCAAGTAACTCACGACCCCATTTTGACAATAGACTAGTAACTCGCGATCGCATTTTACAAAAATCAAGTGTACCATGGATTCTAACCAACTCATTGGACAAATGACGCCAATACCAAAGAACAAAAACATATAAGGAGATAATAAAAATAAAGTACTCTACAACACAATCATCCTACCAACTCTATACTACCAATACCAAACATGGACAATGACCAAAAAAAAAAGAGAAAATAAAAATTACAACAACGGAAATGAGATTTCTGAGATTTCAATGTATCAAGAAGAGAGAAAATCAGAAATGATGAAATCATGACTAAATTGGGGGTTATAGCAGCGCTAGATTTCATTGGAAAATAGCAAGTTAAATGGTTCGGTCATATAACTGGGCTACAAACTAACAGTATACCACAACAAGCAGTGATGTACAGACCAAATGGAATCAGACTAAGAGGCCTACCATGTAAACTACGGACAGAGAGTATAACAGAATGCATGGGAATCTCGATATATGAAGCCCATAAACGGGCACTCTCAAGCTGTTTATGCTTGACCTCGACACCACAAGGTACAACAAGGTGCACGAGGAACAAGATGAGATTATGAGATGATAACACTGCATTTACCTTTTGGATAAATAGGGGGTGGATCAAGATCACATAATACTCATAAACAAAAAACATTCAAAATTGATTAATAAGCAGAATAATTGCAGAAGGGCTAGAATGAATATCAGAATCACAACCGTGGAGCATTTGATATGAACTAAACAAATCTCAGTGAAACAAGCAGTGAGGAGACTATGCTGGCGCCGAGTAGGATACACACTGAGGAGGAGGACGAGGAGGACGAGGAGGAGGACGAGAAGGAGGAGGAGAAGGAGGAGGACGACGACGACGACGAGAAGAAGAAGAAGAAGAAGAAGAAGAAGAAGAAGAAGAAGAAGAAGAAGAAGAAGAAGAAGAAGAAGAAGAAGAAGAAGAAGAGGAGGAGGAGATGATGAAGAAGAAGAAGAAGAAGAAGAAGAAGAAGAAGAAGAAGAAGAAGAAGAAGAAGAAGAAGAAGAAGAAGAAGAAGAAGAAGAAGAAGAAGAAGAAGAAAGAAGAGAAGAGAAGAAGAAAGAAGAAGAAGAAGAAGAAGAAGAAGAAGAAGAAGAAGAAGAAGAAGAAGAAGAAGAAGAAGAAGAAGAAGACGAAGAAGAAAGGAGAGGAGGAGAAGAAGAGGAAGAATGAGGAGGAGGTAGAGGAGAATTACTTCCCAATACATTTTAGTACTCACTGTAGAGTGGTTGACATTGAAGCCGAGGTCAATTTTATAACTTCAAATCCATTAGACACAGTATCAAAAATAACTGAAGTCAAGCCGGATTCAAACCCGAAATCTCGCAAGTGATGTCGCCGCCGCGGTGTAGGAACAAGTGTACTTAACACTAGGTCACCCTGCCAGGTATGTCTCCAAACTGGAACTTAGCTGTGTAGCCCACAAGATAAAAATAAATCTGCCTTACGAAGGGAATTCCCACAAATGCCTGCGTCATTGCAGACCACTGAACTA
>JACEFZ010010794.1:0-115000 GCA_014155875.1 Cepaea nemoralis | reverse complement strand
CTTGTGATCTATTTGCAGACGACTGTACTATATATACTAGTCAAGAAAACCGTAGTGAATTAGAGAATTCTTTACAAAGGAACTTGATAATCTTACTAGATGGAGCAAACCGCATGCAAATTAACATCGACAAAACCAAATCCATGCTAAAAACGACCAGACAAAAACTACAGACACTAGCCATAACTGGAGCACCGCTCGAACTCCGCATGAGCACGTTACCTATAGTTAATGTGAATGAACATAAAACACTAGGTCTTTTAATTGACAGCCATTTGAGCTGGAGCTCTCATGTTCACGTTCTTACCAAGAAAATAGCACAAACAATTTACCAACTTGCTAAAATTCAGCACTTCCTGGACGAAAGCACACGAAAAATATTCTATACATGCTATATCCAATCACATCTAGATTACTGTTCCACAGTTTGGGATGGTTGCTCTAAATCTAATTTAAAACGACTATGTTCTCTACAAAACCGCGCTATACGTCTAGTTTCTGGCATAAAGCACGTTGAAAGTAATAACTTATACAGCCATCTAAGACTTCTACCACTTCGAAAGCTCTTCCTTTTTAACAAAGCCAAATTCTTCCTCTTCTTCAGCGTTCCGAGCCATTGAGGTTCTTTGCTGCAGATACAATCCGTCTCCATTCGTCTCTCTGGTGGACCTTCTCTTGCCAGTCGTTTATTCCAAGTGCTTGTAGGTCTGTACATGTATTATCTCTCCACCGCCTTCTTGGTCTACCTCGGGGTCTACGGTCATTTATTTCCTGGGTGTAAGCGAGTTTTGTTTCCCTATTATCTTCCATTCTTTCTATATGCCCCAGCCATTGTAGTCTATTAGCCTTATTAGTGAATAAAATTATATCTCAAAATACCTCAGAGTATCTTCTACCGCTGATTCAATCTAATGCAATGAACAGCAAGCGTCTAAATTTGTTACATGTCCCAAAGCCTAGATTGGACCTATACAAAACATGTTTCGCCTATTCTGGTGCTCACTTATGGAATGATCTTCCTCCAGATCTGAAAACTCCAGTGAGTCCCTACACATTTAACCGAAAACTCTTTCAATACTTAATCCATACCGACTATATGCCACCATAATTCATTTGCTGGTATAATTGTTCTTTATAATTGTTCATTATAATTGTTTAACTATAACTGTTCACTATATATGTGTGTGCGTGCGGGAAAGAGAGAGAGAGAGAGAGAGAGAGAGAGAGAGAGGAGAGAGAGAGAGAGAGAGAGAGAGAGAGAGAGAGACGAGACAGAGAGAAAGTGGGTGTCAGAGAGAGGGATAGAGTGAATATGTGTGTGTGCACGTGCATGCGTGTGTGTGGAGAGAGTGATTGAGCGAGAAATGGTGAGGGAATGTTTCAGTGCATGCAAGCGTACGTGTATGTGTGAGAGTGAGTGAGGGAGTGTGTGCGTGCGTTCATGCGTATGTGTATGTGTGAGAGAGTGTGATTGAGAGAGTTAGTGTGTGTGTGTGTGTGAAGGATTGAGAGAGAGAGAGAGAGAGAGAGAGAGAGAGAGAGAGAGAGAGAGAGAGATAGTGCGTAAGTGAGTGAATGAGTGAGGAATGATTGAGAGAGTGAGTGAATGAGTGTTGGTGTGTGTGTGTGTAAAAGTGAGAGAGAGAGAGGGAGAGAGAGAGAGAGAGAGAGTAAAAGAGTGAGTAAGTGAGTGCGCTAGGGTAAGAGAAATTGAGTGAAACATTGAGTGATAGCATGAGGGTGTGTGTCTGTCTGTATATGAGTAAGAGAGAGAGAGAGAAAGAGAGAGAGAGAGAGAGAGAGAGAGAGAGAGAGAGAGAGAGAGAGAGTAAGAGAGTTAGAGATAAAGTGAATGAAGATGGAGAAAGTGAATGCATGAGGGAAACAGTGAGTGTGTGTGTGTGTGTGTGTGAGAGAGAGAGAGAGAGAGAGAGAGAGAGAGAGAGAGCGAGAGACAGTGAGAGAGTGGGAGAGTCGATGTGTTAGTGTGTGTGTTGTATGTGCGCGCATGCGTGTGTATATGAAAGAATACAACAGAGAGAGAGAGAGAGAGAGAGAGAGAGAGAGAGAGAGAGAGAGAGAGAGAGAGAGAGAGAGAGAGAGAGAGAGAGAGAGAGTTGAGCAGACGCATGTCATATAACACGCATATCATGTAACACGCGAATCCATATGTTTGTGTATTCTCATCTGTTATATTATCAGTTGAATACCATTTGATTTATCATGTATAGTATTAACTTATGTACATTACTGTAGTTTGAGTGAGAGAGTCAGTGAGTGTGAATGAGAGACAGAATGAGTGAGCGTGAGAGTGAATGTGTGTATGTGTGTGTGTGTGTGTGTGTGTGTGTGTGTGTGTGTGTCTCTGTGTGTGTGTGGGGGGGGGGGGGGGAGGAGCATCACTATTTTTTATGTCACACACTGTATATGTACACATTTTTCTCCATGTTTAACATTTTTATGAGACTGCTCACGACAATTGTCAGTGTATGTGTATGAGTAAAGTGTGGGAGTTTGTTCATACTAGTTTCAATGCTCACGTGAGGCATTATGTATGTGTCTATATGTGAGGATGTGTGAGTGTGTGTGTGTGTGTGGGGGGATATGTGTGTGTGGGGCGAAGTGTAGGTGTTTTGGTGGGAGTATGCGTTGGATGGGATGGGGGGTGTGGGTGTTGGTGGGTAGTGAGGCGTGGGTGGGAAATATGTGGTCGATGAAGGTGTGGTCGGGGGATGGGTGGTTGGAGGTGTGGGTGGGGAGAGAATGTGTGGGTGGGGGATGGGTGTGTGGGTTAGGATGTGTATGTGGGTAGACTTGGGATGTGTGGGTTGGTGGGGGATGTTTGTGTGGGTGGCGAGTGTGTTTGGGTTGGGGGAACAGGTGAGGGCAGTGTGTGTGGGTTGGGGATGTGCGGGAGGTGGATGGGTCAGTTGGTGGGGTATGTATGTGTCCCTGGGTGTGTGTGTGTGTGGTGGGGTGATGTGTGGGTAGGTGGGATATGGGCCTCATAACAAGGTAATTTGCCTTGTTTATGTTTACAACATTCATTTCACAATGTTTTTTTTTTTCCTATGTGAATGTGTAATGCTCTTGATGAACGAAAGATGAGTGATTGGAAGGGCCGAATGTAAGACGGGCTTGCGTGCCCAATTTGTAATCCTTTTAAAATAAAGTTGATTTGATTTGATTTGATTTGAACCTCTTTCAGGCATTCGTTGTTAGTTACCTTGGCAGTCCAAGGAATTCGCAACATTTGTCTAAGGAACCACATCTCTTTTGCTTCCAATCTCTTCTTAATTTGTTCATTTACATTCCAGGATTCACAGCCATACAGCAAAACAGGCTCTATATAGCACTTCAGCACTCTCTTTCTTACATTCAATGAAAGTGACTTATTGCATAAGATATTCTTCATTTTCTGAAATGCAGTCTTTGCTTGCCCTATTCTGCTCTTAATCTATGTTGTGCATCTTCCATCTGGTGTTATAAATGTCCCTAGATATTTACAACTATCCACTCGGTGAAGAATTTTCCCTTCTATCTCTATGATTCAGCGCCAAACAAAAAGTAGGATTGGACCAAACATAGCCCACAATCAAATGAACAAGTATTATAATGTAAATTTCTGGTTACTGAACACTGAAATTGCGAAAGATGCCACGTTTATTTACTTCGCACGTTATTTCAATGGATACACTGATCGACGCCCGTGTGTTGCCGGGGCCCATACGGGGGAGCAAAGAATAGTAACACTGTTGCCTACCATGCATGTCGTAGGAGGCGACTGAGGAGGATATGGTTCCGTCGCCCTGCTACTGAGTGAGTGCGTGGCACGACACTGTGAGCTGTGAGTTTCGTGTGGAATGCTTTTACATCTGTCCGCGGTTGTGTGTTGCGTGAACTGCATGTTCGGAACGATGGCGGCCGGCTGTTGCTGGATTGACTGGTTTGCCTATTCGGCTCACGAGTGCATTTTTCAGGAGACTCCTGGGAGTCGCCGCTGGAGGTACGGAGTTCGTGCTTTGTGCGGCGCTTTCGGCGGGTCGCCCCAGTGGAAAGAGACCTAGTCATGTGGGATACAACCCGGGTCAATGAAGTCTTTCTGGTGACTGCCATTTCCATCGACGATGAACTGTGTTTTTCATGGACGACTTTTGTGTTGGCATTCTGGCGGCGGCATTATGCACAGCGTACCTGTGCGGGCTGTTGGCTTGCCGATACTCCTGTCTGTTCCATTGTTCACTTTTGGCAGTGAGGAGCTTTTTGTGTGATATTCACTGGCACAGGAATGGAGCAATATGGGGACAACCCGTTGCCGTGAAGTTGGAACCACGATTACTAACTAACTAACTAACTAACACTGATCGAGACCAACAAATATGGAACATATTTTGTATAAAAGAGACCAACAAATATGGAACATATGTATAAATGAGACCAGCGCACATGGAAAAAATTTGTATAAATGACACCAAAAAAAAAACATGAAACATATTTTGCATCAATGAGACTTTTTATTTTTGGCTACTCTGGCATAAATTGCCGGACTCCGTGGCAAAGGTGCTATGGACGCGATTCGTAAGCCCGCTTACCCGAGTTCGAAAAACAGCTGCGACCGATTTGGCAGCAGACCGCGTTACGCTGGGTTTTAACGTGTTGGCATGGGAGCCGGTCCTTTAAGAAAGCAATGGCAAATTACTGACCGCAAACTTGCCAAGACATCAACAACAGCAGTAAAATGCTGGTGTGGACAGCAATTTCTTGTAAATAGGACATGCACCCCCCCCCCCCCACCAAAAAAAAGGCATAGATTATAATGATAAAATAACGTGTGTTTTTATTTCTCTTTTGCAATCGCTCTATCTTGAACTCAACCATAGTCCATACACGTGCACTTTAGTGCACTGAATTGAATTTTGCGTGTGGATTAGCTTTCCTTATTACCAGTGTCCTTCGCCATCAGGCGAACCTACTCCGACTTCTGGTGTACTTGTAATATCAAAGTCAAGGACGAGAAGTCAACAATTTAGTCCGGAAAGCGATATCTAAGAAAAATGTATAGTATAAAATGAATGCTCAACTATGTACAAACGTATAATCTGTCTTATCTTATCTCATCTTTGCCCTCTTGTACCTTACGATGTCGAGGTGAAGCATAAACAATAGGAGAGTATCTGTTTATGGGCTTTATATATCGAGAGTCCCATGGATTCTGTTATTCCCTTTGTCCATCGTTTACATGGTCGGCCTCTTATTCTGGATCCATTTGGTTTGTACATCATAGCTTGTTGTCAGTTGGACGCATATGGCAGAACCATTCAACTTGCTGTTTTTTAATGAAATCTAGTGCTGCTATAATCTCCATTTTATTCCTGATTTAATCGTTTCTGAATATAATCTATATGCCAAAATAAAGCCAGGAGAGTTGAACAAGATATTCAAAACAAAAATAAATTAAAATCCATTGTTCCTTTAATTAATGCTACGTAGACCACTAGCCGGTCTCCCTGGCGAAGAGGTTAACTACGCTGTTCATAATCCCGTATAATCTCGTAAGAAACACAGCTGCGCGAGATTCGGCAGCGGATCGCGTCGCTTTGGTTACTTACGGAGGGTATGAGAGCCGGTCGTTCAGAAAGCAATGGCAAACTACAGAACGTAAAACTTGCCAAGACATCAACAGCAGCTGAAAAATGCTTGTGGTGACTGCAATGTCCTGTAAAGAATATGCGAAAAAAAGCCACTAGCATTGCAATAGTACTTACCCCCATCTAGATGATAGGTTGGTCAAGGATGTTCTGTTCTTTTTCCAGTTAAAGTGTTTATACATGATGTTCAATGTCCTTTTTTTTCAGTTGTGCTCCTGGTAAAAGATGTTCTGTTCTTTTTCTAACTGAAATGTATATCCAGGATGTTCAATGTTCTTTTTTCAGTCGTATTGCTGGTATAAGATATTATGTTCTTTTTCCAGTTGAAGTGTTTATCTAGGATGGTCAATGTTCTTTTTTCAGTCGTATTGCTGGCCCATGATGTTCTGTTCTTTTTTCAAGTGAAGTGTTTATCTAGGATGTTCAATGATCAATGTTCTTTCTTTTTCCAGCGATGTTGCTGGTACAGGATGTTCTGTTCTCTTTCCCCTCCTCCCCCCCCCCCCCACCCTGATAAGGTGTTGATCCGTGATCATTAATAAGTATCTGATAGTCTGCGACGTATGTCTTTTTACCCTTAATAACATTTTATTAATAAAGTTCCCATAAATTTCGCTGTATTTGCGGATATCCTGAATAGGTTATCAACCTTTGAACTTTGTATATCCGTACCTGTAGTTTCGTATCTTATTTGACGGGATTTTAACCTCACGCCACCAGCAGTTTGCAGTAATTGCTCTTCTTTGTTCCTCTTTCGAAGGCAGTGACCGAGATCTGTGAACGCCTATGCCTATTGGCAGGGCACATGATAATGATGATGATAATAATAAGGAAGTAAATAAACATCCAGTTTTCACGCCATGAGACATGTTGACCTTACGGTGTTAGTATTATATTTTTGGGTCATCCGACACTTGCTGGACGACATGGCCAAAACCAGACAGGCTGCCTTCGCTTCCCGCCAAAAGTCCTCGTATCCTTGTTACTTTGGGTAACCTGCGCGCCCAAAGTCAATGAAAAACAATTCACCGCCTCGAAGGGGGTTCGAACTCTTAACCACCAGACCGACGTGCGAGCGTTCTATCACCACGGGGCTAACGCGGCTTGCAAGCTTGTATAAGACTTTTGTTATCCCTAGTCTACTATTCTGCCAACTCCCTGGCCGAGGGTTTAGCAGCTTTCTCCGTAACCCCGAATACTCTCGTGGTTGACGTGAGCGCACGAGAATTGGAAGCGGTTCGAGTCGCGCCAGTGACTTATGAGAGTATGGAGCTGGTCGCTCAGAAAGCAATGGCAAACTACTGAGCGTAATCTTGCCAAGAAATCAACAATCAGCTAAAAGATGCTGCTATTGACAGCGATGTCCTGTAAAAGGATATGCAAATATTTTTGTAGTCTACTATTCTACAACGTCCAATTTGTTTCTTGTAGTCGTGTTTAAGTAAAGCTCACAATCTACTTCTCGTTTCTTGGTGACTCATTCATATCCTTAGTCTACGGATTTATGAATTACCACCATAGTCCATTACCCCCATATGGACAACAATTAATTACTTTCGGATTAATAGGGCTGTGAGGGTAAAACCATGGTGGCTGACTAGTCACATGACTATCATTCTGAGCCGGTGATGGACCCTACTACAACTTCTCCTTGAGGTTGAACGGGGTAGGGGTAATGGTGAAATCGAATCGAATAGTCTACGGAGTTAAGGTTTTTCAAACAAATAGACACAGAGAAAGTATAAATGTGATACTAACAGATTCAATGCCAAATAAAAAGTAGGTTTGGACCAAACCCAGTGAACAATCAATTGAACACGTATTGTAATGTATATTTCCGTTCACGGAGTATTGAAAATTGCGGAAGATACTCCGAAATAAAACAAATAATACGATGACCCTAGTATGGCGATATATGTCGTCCTTATGTCCTCAAGTGGTGTCATATTGGCGATATATTGTCCATCGTCACTAAATCATTTAACGTCAAATGATGTTAAAGAACATGCTAGAATGTACCATGATTATGAAAGGCGGAGAATGTGAAGAATTCTACTGTGCCCGACCTGTGCTGAAAAAATGCAAGTAATTTCAGATGTTAACATCATGAGCACATACAAAGTTAGCCGCGTGTTCTTCACAAGACAATCCACCCCAGCATTTGTACCTGTTTGTGATTTTCCAGACAAATTTACATTCAGTAGTTTGCCATTGCTATCTGAACGACAGACGCGGATACCAATGGCAAAAATCACCCAAAGGCCGTTTGCTTTCAAATTGTCTGCAGCTGATTTCATACACACTATGCGAGTTTGTGAAACGCGTTCGCGACTTCCTGTGCTACGTACGCCGGCCTGTGCATATATACATCATATAGTCTAGACATCTATTCAGTGTTGTGAATAAGATCTTCCTTAAACGTAAGCCGCTAAATGCTTGACTGAGTTTCCTTTCTTGTATTCATATTCTGAAATATTTGCCGTGTTTTGTTTACACTGAATACGCTGGGAGAATTGTTGGCAATGTGTGCAAGGATATAAATAGAATAGCTTTCAATTTACTTCCCTCCGGATATGACATGCACAAAACATGAAGGCCATTGACGTCAGTTGCAAGATGCTGTTAGTTGTCTTCTTGCTGTTACTTTTCCTTGTTCTCCTTTCCTTATGTCCGTCCGTCTGTCTGCCTGCCTACCTGTCTGTTGTTTTCTTTTTCTTTCTTTCTGCCTGTAATTATTTTCTTTCTGTCTCTTTTCTGATTCATATTTCCTGTAATTATCACACCATCATCGTCACGATACATAAAATGGCATCTACTGTCTCTCTGCAACACTTCATGGCAAACAGAGCAGGATAGGAGAAGAAGAAGGAGGAAGAAGAAAGAAAGAAGAATACAGAATGAAGAAGGAAGAATAAAAAAGAAGAAGGAAGAAGAAAGAAAGAAGAACGAAGAAGAAAGAAAGAAGAAGGAATAATAAAGAAAGAATGGAGAAGAAAGAAAGAAGAAAGAAAGAAGCAGAAGGAAGAAGAAAGAAGGGGGAAGGAAGAAAGCGAAAGAAGACGAAGACAGACAGACATGGAAGGGAAAAGGAAAGGGTAAGGAAAGAAAGACAGGGAAGGAATGAATGAAGAATGAAGAAGAAGAAGAAGAGGGGACAGTATATTTATGTTTGTCTTGTAATAGGAACATGTTTACTGAGCTCAAATGTCAAGTAGCAGGAATGACATTAAAACTAGGTGCAAACATTGCCCTTGAATACTATTTTCCATCCATCCATCCATCTATCTTTCAACTCACCCATCTGAATGACATTCTATCTGTTAATATGTTTGTGTGCCTGCCTGTACTGTTTTCCCCCCTACTCAAACTTATAAAATTGCTTGGCCTGGAGCAGATATTGGTGATCGTATCTCCAATTCTTTCAGCCGCTATTTTGATGAAGTTCTTTAGTTTGTTAGTCGACAGATAATGATCATTCTCATTGCACATCGAACCATTCAGTCCATAAGTGTCTGGATCCCTTCTTCAGTAAATCCCGCAGCGTGTAGCGGTTAACAGCACCAGTTCCGTGTTGGTTTATCAATCTTCTTTGGCTTCCTGCGTAGTGTTCTTGTTTGGCCACTCTTTTAATTTGCTGTTCTCATATATCCTGAACATGGTTGTAGATTCACAGTCATCACTTGGTTCGTGCGAACGATTTACTTCTCGTAAAGCATTCAGGTATACAACAATAAGACAGAGACAAACAGCTTTCCTCGGTCATGTGATGAGAAGAGAGGCATTGGAGAACATCGTAACAACTGGAAAGATCGAGGGGAAGAGAGGCAGAGGTAGACCAAGAGAAGTGATGCTGGATGGATTGAGACGGTGGCATGGAGGAATATCAGCAGCAGAGTTGATCCAGAAAACCAAAGACCGAGATCTATGGAGAGCGATGAACGCCTACGCCAGCCGGCACGGCACTTGATGATGATGAAAGCATTCAAAATGTCAGCCTGGTCCATGGCGCGTCCAAATTCCAGAGTATGCTTTCCCTGCGAGCTTGTCAGCCCGCTCATTTCCTTGTACACCCGCATGCCCTGGCACGAAAATGAAAGTAATCTTTGCCAGCCGAGACCGCTCCAGAGGCAGCAACCACTATCTTCGGACCCACCTTCATCTTGCTTGATGAAGTGGTTTAATTGTCTTGAAGTAGATTCTTGTTATGGGTCTGAGATATGATAGCGCCATCACATTTTGCAGGCCTGGGAGCACAGAGGAATATGCAACCAGTCTTTCCCTCATTTTTAACACTGCACGTTTGACTGCACACGTTGTAACATGAGATATATCGGAAAGATAGGTCTACGCATGGGTGCCGATTTAGGCAACACCTCTCTGATGTCAACAATGGTATCCAGAAACTGGTATCCATACACTTTAACAGTTCTGACCACTGTGGCGTAGCCGACATACCAGTCACGGCGACAAAATAGTGAGCATCGCACGAACGTGATCGTAAGACATAGGAAAAACATCTTATTTTCCAGTTGGGTTCACTCTCCCCTCACGGCCTCAATGTCCAACACAGTTTCATTTAACGTCTAAACCCCCCCCCCCCCCCCCCCCCGCGTAGTTGTATATGTTAAAAGATAGTTGCATATCCTTTACAGGACATCGCAGTCAACCTCAACATTTTTGGCTGTTTGTGACCTCTTGACAAGTTTACGTTCTCTACTTTACCATTTCTTTCTAAACGACTAGCATCATTACGATTTTATATTTCCAAAAAAAAACACACCAAAGCAAAGTTGTCTGCTGCCAAATCGCCTGCAGCTGTTTCGATAACGTTATATGGGATTACGAACTGCGTCCGTAAGTCCTTAGCCACAGAGATGGCTTTAGTCCACTTCTAATCCCTATTTTACCATTTGCTCACATAAGCGTCTCCCCTTCCCCCTAGCGGTGACTTCTCCCCTCGGGTGACTAGGTCAATCCCTGGGCTTGTGACGTTTTTGTCATTCAGTCCATTGACCCACCTCAACCACACATTCGGTTCATTCAATCCACTGATAGTAATCAAATGTGTTGATCATATTCAGCCACAACAAGGATACAGACAAGTAACCTTGGTATTTTCATGCAGTGTTTTTTTCATGTAGTTGTGTCGGTTTGTTTGTTCGGTAGAAGTCTTTAGTCGCAACATCCATTTCGTTTCTTATAAATAAAAAAAATTAAAAATTAAAAACAAGTTTGTTCTTATAATGGTGTTCTAGTAAAACTCACAATCTACTTCGTTTTTTTTTTTTTTGCGTGATTCATTCATTGCGTTATTTTGACAAGTGACGAGCAGGCGTCAAACCTGTGTCCGACCATACACACGACTTCACCAGCGGAGTTAGCTTTCACTTTTGGTAACGCGCTCACCTTGATGAAATTGACATAGCCTATACATATTTTGTTGTCCAGCTATTAAAGGTTTCTGCATGTCTTTCTCTGACTCTCTCGTCCAGTATTTTCCCACACATGGTTAATTTCTCTATTTCACCGCTTCTATTTTTGTATTGTACTGTTCAACTTTTAGTGGGTTATAAGTAGGATATATAGTCTATTGTCCTTCTATCGCTATGCCCCAACACTTCAGTTATCTTTTTTCTTTTGGTTTTAGTGAGTGATCAGTGACACCCAAACATCAACCAACAAAGAGAAGGAATGGGGCATCCTGCCTTCAATATAGTGACCTAGGATTTGCTAGGATTGTAGCTTCCATGATGATACCATTAAATATATGAAAATGGAACATTTAGCAAACATAGGAAACTGTAACAATCAGTCACAGAGATTTTTTCGGCAGTTTCATTGTCCTTTAACTAATATCATCATGGAGTGCCTTGCCGGCTGGCTTGGGCGATCATGCATCTCCACAAATTGTGATCTCCAACGGCATGGATCAATTCATGTGTTGACTCCCTTCTGTGCCATGACACAAGACTGTCAATTTTCTCACGTTGTCTTCCTCTATTTGTTTTTCCACAAATCTTTCTGGTTGTCACATTCTAGTTTTCATTTTCTCATAATGTCGCCAAAAGATAACGACTGCCTTTGTTTTGTTTTTTTTAATGTTTGTGATCAGTTGTCTTTGCGATTTAGCTTCCCTCAAAATGTCTAGATTGCCCACTTTGACTGTCTAATTAATTTTCACAATTCTTCCATAAAATGACAACTCCAAGGCTTCTAATGTAGCTAATATCTTAGGGACAGTTTCACAATCATGACATGCCACAGTTAATATCTTAGGGACAGTTTCACAATCATGACATGCCACAGTTAATATCTTAGGGACAGTTTCACAATCATGACATGCCACAGTTAATATCTTATAGGCAGTCAAGTCTCAGGCAATTTCAGAGCACATTGCCTTGTATTGATTTTTACAATGGTATGAGACATTTATATAAAGCAATGGCTAAGAACTAAGAGTAAAATTGGATAGAAAATCACAAACAGCCAATAAATTCTGAGGTTGATTGTCATGTTCTGTAAATGACTTGCAGCTAACATACATATGACAAAACAAGCAAATGGCTGTACCTGCAGTTGATGAATAAACAGCATAATTCAGATATAAAGACAACAGTACAATAAGTAAATGGGCTGAAAATATGCTCATAAGAATAAAGATGGATAGTACAATAGGAATATCACAACTGAATGGAAGACATATCTATACAATCCATGAAAACAAAATAAAGTATAAGTGGAAAAGCATTCTATACATCTCAGTTATAAACCAACAGGGTTGCACAAGGCATTGTTGGGTACATTACTACTTCTAAAAACAACAGTGTGTGGAGTATAAACATGAACTGCTTCCAGTATTCTTATCCTGGGTCGGAAGCCAAAAATGAACATAGGATGAGAAAAAGGAGAAGGAAAAAATTATCACATGGAAATCAAAACTGAAACATCCACAGAAATATACAAGTGAAATTTGCATGAATTATCTCTTGTGACCTTCTTTATTGAAAAATGTATTTATGAATTCTGCATCTCCCTGAATGTTGAACTTATCTGAATAGAGCGTTTTTGGATGAGGATGTAAGGCAAATTCTTTAAAGCCCATGGTTCGAAGCTTTGAGTATATCTGGTAAATGGGAGCAAAAGAAAACACACCATAAAAGCATATTCTAATTATTAAAATCACATATCTGTATTTAAATATGAGTCTGTTTATATCTACTGAGCGTAATCTTGCCAAGAAATCAACAGACAGCCGAAAGATGCTGCTGTTGACAGCGATGTCCTGTAAAAGGATATGCGAATTTAAAAAAAAACTATTTATATGAGAGCTGAAGTACATGTGGCTAAATAGTAAAATCACACCACATATCTGTATTTAAATATGAGCAATGTTTGTATGAGAGCTGTGGTGCACATGGCAAAATGAGTAAAATCACACCACATATCTGTATTTAAATATGAGTACTGTTTGTGCGAGAGTTGCGGTGCACATGGCAAAATGAGTAAAATCACACCACATATCTGTATTTAAATATGAGTACTGTTTGTATGAGAGCTGCGGTGCACATGGCAAAATGAGTAAAATCACACCACATATCTGTATTTAAATATGAGTACTGTTTGTGCGAGAGTTGCGGTGCACATGGCAAAATGAGTAAAATCACACCACATATCTGTATTTAAATATGAGTACTGTTTGTATGAGAGCTGCGGTGCACATGGCAAAATGAATAAAATCACACCACATATCTGTATTTAAATATGAGTACTGTTTGTGCGAGAGTTGCGGTGCACATGGCAAAATGAGTAAAATCACACCACATATCTGTATTTAAATATGAGTACTGTTTGTATGAGAGCTGTGGTGCGCATGGCAAATTAGTAAAATCACACCACATATCGGTATTTAAATATGAGTCAATGTTTGTGTGAGAGCTGCGGTGCACATGGCAAAATGAGTAAAATCACACCACACATCTGTATTTGAATATGAGTACTATTTGTATGAGAGCTGCGGTGCACATGGCAAATTAGTAAAGTCACACCACATACCTGTATTTAAATATGAGCACTGCTTGTATGAGAAGCTGCGGTCTAAATGGGAAATTAGTAAAATCACTCGACATATCTGTATTTAAATATGAGCAATGTTTGTGTGAGACTTGCGGTGCACATGGCAAGTTAGTAAAATCATACCACATATCTGTATTTAAATATGAGTACTGTTTGTATGAGAGCAGCAGTACAAGAGGCAAATCAGTAAAATCACACCACATACTTGTATTTAAATATGAGCACTGTTTGTATGAGAGCTGCAGAGTGCATGGCAAATTATTAAAAACACACCACATATTTGTATATAAATATGAGCAATGTTTGTATGAGAGCTGCGGCCAGGCAGTGGCTAGAACTCTAATTTGCTGGCCCTGTGTTCAAATTCTCTTTGAGGCGGTGGTACGCGTGTTAGGCCTGGTTGATTCGGGAGCCGAGGACAATGATAGAAATCCCTGCCTCATGAGAGATTCAAACAGATGATCACCAAGCTGGCAGGCAGTACATGCCTTGGTGAACCAATGCAATTATATGACTATGACCTGGTGCACCAATACAATTATGTGACCATGACCCAGTGCATTTCAGACATATGTGATCATGACATGACCTGTTGCACCAATGAAAGTATGTGATTAAGACATGAACTGCTGCACCATTGAAATTATGTGACCATGACATGACCTAGTCCACCAATGAAAGTATGTGACTATGACATGACCTGGTGCACCATGAAAGTATGTGACCATGACATGACCTGTTGCACAAATGAAAATATATGAGCATGACATGACCAGTTGCATCAATGAAAGTATATGAGCATGTCATGAACTGTTGCATCAATGACAGTATGTGACCATGACATGACCTGGTGCACTAGAAGTATGTGACCATGACACAACATGGTGCACTAGAGGTGTGTGACCATGACATGACCTGGTGCATCAATGACAGTATGTGACCATGACATGACCTGGTGCACTAGAAGTATGTGACCATGACACAACATGGTGCACTAGAGGTGTGTGACCATGACATGACCTGGTGCATGAGAAGTATGTGACCATGACATGACCTGGTGCATGAGAAGTATGTGACCATGACATGACCTGGTGCATGAGAAGTATGTGACCATGACATGACCTGGTGCACTAGAAGTATGTGACCATGACATGACCTGGTGCATCAATGACAGTATGTGACCATGACATGACCTGGTGCATGAGAAGTATGTGGCCATGACATGACCTGGTGCATCAATGACAGTATGTGACCATGACATTACCAGTTGCACCAATAAAAGTATATGAGAATGGCATGAACTGTTGCACCAATGAAAGTATGTGACCATGACATGACCTGGTGCATGAGAAGTATGTGACCATGAAATTACCTTGTGCATCAATGAAAGTATGTGACCATGACATGAACTGGTGCATCAATGAAAGTATGTGAACATGACATAACCTTGTGCATCAATGACAGTATGTGACCATGACATGACCTGGTGCACTAGAATTATGTGACCATGACACAACATGGTGCACTAGAGGTGTGTTACCATGACATGACCTGGTGCATGAGAAGTATGTGACCATGACATGACCTGGTGCATGAGAAGTATGTGACCATGACATGACCTGGTGCATGAGAAGTATGTGACCATGACATGACCTTGTGCATCAATGAAAGTATGTGACCATGACATGAACTGGTGCATCCATGAAAGTATGTGACCATGATATGACCTTGTGCATCAATGAAAGTATGTGACCATGACATGAACTGTTGCACCAATGAAAGTATGTGACCATGACATGACCTGGTGCATGAGAAGTATGTGACCATGACATGACCTTGTGCATCAATGAAAGTATGTGACCATGACATGAACTGGTGCATCCATGAAAGTATGTGAACATGACATAACCTTGTGCATGAGAAGTATGTGACCATGACATGACCTAGTGCACTAGAAGTATGTGACCATGACACAACATGGTGCACTAGAGGTGTGTGACCATGACATGACCTGGTGCATCAATGACAGTATGTGACCATGACACAACATGGTGCACTAGAAGTATGTGACCATGACACAACATGGAGCACTAGAGGTGTGTGACCATGACATGACCTGGTGCACTAGAAGTACGTGACCATGACACAACATGGCACACTAGAAGTGTGTGATCATGACATGACCTGGTGCATGAGAAGTATGTGACCATGACATGACCTGGTGCATGAGAAGTATGTGACCATGACATGACCTGGTGCAGCAATGAAAGTATGTGACTGTGACATGACCTGGTGCATTAGAAGTATGTGACCATGACATGACCTGGTGCATCAATGACAGTATGTGACCATGACATGACCTGGTGCATGAGAAGTATGTGACCATGACATGACTTGGTGCATCAATGACAGTATGTGACCATGACATGACCTGGTGCACTAGAAGTATGTGACCATAACACAACATGGTGCACTAGAGGTGTGTGACCATGACATGACCTGGTGCATGAGAAGTATGTGACCATGACATGACCTGGTGCATGAGAAGTATGTGACCATGACATGACCTGGTGCATGAGAAGTATGTGACCATGACATGACCTGGTGCATCAATGAAAGTATGTGACCGTGACATGACCTGGTGCATTAGAAGTATGTGACCAAGACATGACCTGGTGCATCAATGAAAGTATGTGACCGTGACATGACCTGGTGCATTAGAAGTATGTGACCAAGACATGAC
The DNA here is from genome assembly GCA_014155875.1 of Cepaea nemoralis. NCBI lineage: Eukaryota > Metazoa > Mollusca > Gastropoda > Stylommatophora > Helicidae > Cepaea > Cepaea nemoralis. Next base: position 98,536 of record JACEFZ010010794.1, on the reverse strand, counting down.
CTGGGGCATGAGAAGTATGTGACCATAACATGACCTGGGGCATGAGAAGTATGTGACCATGACATAACCTTGTGCATAGAAAGTATAGTGACAGTGACATGACCTGGTGCATTAGAAGTATGTGACCAATGACATGACCTGGGGCATGAGAAGTATGTGACCATGACATAACCTTGTGCATGATAAGTATATGACCGTGACATGACCTGGTGCATTAGAAGTATGTGACCATAACATGACCTGGTGCATCAATGAAAGTATGTGACCATGACATGACCTGGTGCATGAGAAGTATGTGACCATGACATGACCTGGGGCATGAGAAGTATGTGAACATGACATGACCTTGTGCATCAATGAAAGTATGTGAAAATGACATGACATGGTGCATCAATGAAAGTATGTGAACATGACATAACCTTGTGCATGAGAGTATGTGACCATGACATGACCTGATGCATGAGAAGTATGTGACCATGACATGACCTGGTGCATCAATGAAAGTATATGAACATGACATGACCTGGTGCATGAGAAGTATGTGACCATAACATGACCTGGTGCATGAGAAGTAAATGAACATGACATGACCTGGTGCATCAATACATCATGACCTGGTGCATCAATGAAAGTATGTGAACATGACATGACCTGGGCATGAGAAGTATGTAAACATGACATGACCTGGTGCATGAGAAGTATGTAAACATGACATGACCTTGTGCATCAATGAAAATATGTGACCTTGACATGACCTGGTGCATCAATGAAAGTATGTGACCATGACATGACCTGGTGCATGAGAAGTATGTGAACATGACATGACCTGGTGCATCAATGCCAGTATGTGACCATGACATGACCTGGTTAGTTAGTTAGTCGCGGTTCCAACTTCACGGCAAAGGGTTGTCCCCATATTGCTCCATTCCTGTGCCAGTGAATATCACAAAATGCTCCTCACTGCCGCATGTGAACAAAGGAATAGACAGGAGTGTCGGCAAGCCAACAGCCCGCATAATGCCGCCACCAGAATTCCAAAACAAAAGTCCTCCACGAAGAATACAATTCATCGTCGATGAAAACGGCAGTCACCAGAAAGACTTCATTGACAGGGCTTTTATCCCACATGGCTCGGTCTCTTTCTGCAGGGCGACCCACCGAAAGCGCCGCACAAAGCATGACCTCCGTAGCTAAAGGAGCGACTCCCAGGAGTCTCCTGAAAAATGCACTCGTGAACCGAAAAGGCAAACCAGTCAATCCAGCAATAGCCGGCTGTCATCATTCCGAACATGCAGTTCACGCAAAAAACAACCGCGGACAGATGCAAAAGCATTCCACGCAAAATTCACAGCTCACAGAGTCGCGCCACGCACTCTCAGTAGCAAGGCGACAGAACCATAGCCTCCTTATTCGCCTCTTACGACATGTATGGTAGGCAACAGTGTTACTATTCTTTGCTCCCCTGTATGGGCCCCGGCAACCTGGTGCATCAATGAAAGTATCTGATCATGACATGACTTGATGCATCAATGAAAGTATGTTAACTTGAAATGACCTGGTGCATGAGAAGTATGTGACCATGACATGATCTGGTGCATCAATGAAAGTATGTGACCATGACATGACCTGGTGCATCAATGAAAGTATGTGAACATGACATGACCTGGTGCATGAGAAGTATGTGACCATGACATGACCTGGTGCACTAGAAATATGTGACCATGATATGACCTCGTGCATGAGAAGTATGTGACCATGACATGATCTGGTGCATCAATTAAAGTATGTGACCATGACATGTCCTGGTGCATCAATGAAAGTATGTGACCATGACATGACCTGATGCATCAATGAAAGTATGTGAACATGACATGACCTGGTGCATGCCAAATAGCGAGTGCGACAGGATGACGTAGTATGAATAAGGTAGAAATCCTTTACACCAAAAATGCTAGGAAATCAAAGAGACGACATGACAACAACAAAACTTCACACGGAGATGACATTAGCAACAGCAGACTTGCGGGAAGATTTAGAAGACGGCGGTGCATTTTCAATGTTGGAGAATTTAAGTTGGCTAAGGATTAGATTGGCATCAAATCAGTGGCTTGAATAGTAACAGCAGATGGAAAGAATAGTTGCCAAGAATGATACGTGATATCGCCACGGATAAATTAACCTGCAAACGGAGAAATTAGTATACTGTGGCAGAAAGGCGAGACCCATACTTGATGGATAGAAAGAAGAATCCCAGAGGACAAGTAGGGCAACATGTAAACATTTTGTGATAACACAGGTTTGTTATTTATCTTAATATTAACTTCAATAATAATACTTACTGCCGGCCCTGGTGACACAGGCCCTGTAAGAGTTGAATATTATTCGTGATAACCCAACCTTGAACGTTATGGACAATTAAATGGAGATTTTGTTGTTGAATGTCCAGGAATCGACTTTCGTCATTCAAGTTAGAGTTAGCTCGCAGAGTTCATATTACTGTTACTTATTTGTGCGAGCTTCAGTTATTTCGTTATCAATTGTCTGTTGGAATTGATGAACAACCCATTGGCAGTATTATGCCAGTGCATCAATGAAAGTATGTGACCATGACATGACCTGGTGCATCAATGAAAGTATGTGACCATGACATGACCTGGTGCATCAATGAAAGTATGTGACCATGACATGACCTGGTGCACATGGGACATTGGCTAGGTACATTGATGCAATTCTGAAACCATGTTAGGAAAGCTCTATGTTGGTCGCATGAAATGGAAATTATATCTTTAAACAGGTAAATGTAGCCATATGATAGATACTATAAATGGGCTGTTAAGTGTTAGGTCCAGTGGTGAAGTGTTTGGTCCAGTGGTAAAGTTCTAGGTCTAGTGGTGAAGTGTTAAGTCATGTCCAGTGGTGAAGTGTTAGGTCCAGTGGTGAAGTGTTAGGTCATGTCCAGTGGTGAAGTGTTAGGTCATGTCCAGTGGTGAAGTGTTAGGTCATGTCCAGTGGTGAAGTGTAAGGTCATGTCCAGTGGTGAAGTGTTAGATCCAGAGGTGAAGTGTTAGGTCATGTCCAGTGGTGAAGTGTTGTCACATCCAGTGGTGAAGTGTAAGGTCACGTCCAGTGGTGAAGTGTTAGATCCAGAGGTGAAGTGTTAGGTCATGTCCAGTGGTGAAGTGTTAGGTCATGTCCAGTGGTGAAGTGTAAGGTCATGTCGAGTGGTGAAGTGTTAGATCCAGAGGTGAAGTGTTAGGTCATGTCCAGTGGTGAAGTGTTAGGTCACATCCAGTGGTGAAGTGTAAGGTCACGTCCAGTGGTGAAGTGTTAGATCCAGAGGTGAAGTGTTAGGTCATGTCCAGTGGTGAATTGTTAGGTCCAGTGGTGAAGTGTTAGGTCCAGTAGTAAAGTGTTAGGTCCAGTGGTGAAGCGTTAGGTCCAGTGGTGAAAAGTTAGGTCATGTCAAGTGGTGAAGTGCTAGGACCAGTAGTGAATTGTTATATCCAGTGGTGAAGTGTTAGGTCCAGTAGTAAAGTGTTAGGTCCAGTGGTGAAAAGTGAGGTCATGTCAAGTGGTGAAGTGTTAGGTCCAGTGGTGAAGTGCTAGGACCAGTAGTGAATTGTTATGTCCAGTGGTGAAGTGTAAGGTCCAGCGGTGAAATGTTAGGTCCAGTGGTGAAGTGTTAGATCCAGTAGCGAAGTGTTAGGTCTAGTGGTGAAGTGTTAGTTCCAGTAGTGAAGTGCTTGGTCCAGCGGTAAATTTCTAGGTCTTGTGGTGAAGTGTTAGGTCCAGTGGTGAAGTGTTAGGTCATGTCCAGTGGTGAAGTGTTAGGTCCAGTGGTGAAGTGTTAGGTCATGTCCAGTGGTGAAGTGTTAGGTCCAGTGGTGAAGTGTTAGGTCCAGTGGTGAAGTGTTAGGTCATGTCCAGTGGTGAAGTGTTAGGTCATGTCCAGTGGTGAAGTGTTAGGTCATGTCCTGTGGTGAAGTGTTAGGTCCAGTGGTGAAGTGTTAGGTCCAGTGGTGAAGTGTTAGGTCATGTCCAGTGGTGAAGTGTTAGGTCATGTCCAGTGGTGAATTGTTAGGTCATGTCCAGTGGTGAAGTGTTAGGTCACATCCAGGTGAAGTGTTAGCTTGTGTCCAGTGGTGAAGTGTTAGGTCTGGTGGTGAAGTGTTAGGTCATGTCCAGTGGTGAAGTGTTAGGTCATGTCCAGTGGTGAAGTGTTAGGTCATGTCCAGTGGTGAAGTGTTAGGTCATGCCCAGTGGTGAAGTGTTAGGTCATGTCCAGTGGTGAAGTGTTAGGTCACATCCAGGTGAAGTGTTAGCTTGTGTCCAGTGGTGAAGTGTTAGGTCATGTCCAGTGGTGAAGTGTTAGGTCATGTCCAGTGGTGAAGTGTTAGGTCACATCCAGGTGAAGTGTTAGCTTGTGTCCAGTGGTGAAGTGTTAGGTCTGGTGGTGAAGTGTTAGGTCATGTCCAGTGGTGAAGTGTTAGGTCATGTCCAGTGGTGAAGTGTTAGGTCACATACAGGTGAAGTGTTAGTTTGTGTCCAGTGGTGAAGTGTTAGGTCCGGTGGTGAAGTGTTAGGTCATATCCAGTGGTGACGTGTTAGGTAATGTCCAGTGGTGAAGTGTTAGGTAATGTCCAGTGGTGAAGTGTTAGGTAATGTCCAGTGGTGAAGTGTTAGGTAATGTCCAGTGATGAAGTGTTAAGCCTGGTGGTGAAGTGTTAGGTCATGTCCAGTGGTGAAGTGTTAGGTCATGTCCAGTGGTGAAGTGTTAGGTCATGTCCAGTGGTGAATTGTTAGGTCATGTCCAGTGGTGAAGTGTTAGGTCATGTCCAGTGGTGAAGTGTTAGGTCATGTCCAGTGGTGAAGTGTTAGGTCATGTCCAGTGGTGAAGTGTTAAGTCATGTCCAGTGGTAAAGTTCTAGGTCTAGTGGTGAAGTGTTAAGTCATGTCCAGTGGTGAAGTGTTAGGTCCAGTGGTGAAGTGTTAGGTCATGTCCAGTGGTGAATTGTTAGGTCATGTCCAGTGGTGAAATGTTAGGTCATGTCCAGTGGTGAAGTGTTAGGTCATGTCCAGTGGTGAATTGTTAGGTCATGTCCAGTGGTGAAGTGTTAGGTAATGTCCAGTGGTGAAGTTTTAGGTCATGTCCAGTGGTGAAGTTTTAGGTCATGTCCAGTGGTGAAGTGTTAGGTCATGTCCAGTGGTGAAGTGTTAGGTCATGTCCAGTGGTGAAGTGTTAGGTCATGTCCAGTGGTGAAGTGTTAGGTCATGTCCAGTGGTGAAGTTTTAGGTCTTGTCCAGTGGTGAAGTGTTAGGTCCAGTGGTGAAGTGTTAGGTCATGTCCAGTGGTGAATTGTTAGGTCATGTCTTCTTCTGCATTCATCAGGAGATTGTTTTTTCTGGACGTGATTGCGCTGTGCCTGTTTACAGTAGAGCTGCGTTCTTGCACAATTAGGCCGACACATCCGACTTCTGCGGGCATTTGTTGACCGTGTTAACCTTCCCACGGGGACCGATTTGTGTGTGTGGATGCATCATCATTATATGCCATGCCGATAAGCATAGGCGGTCATGTTTTACAATCTCACATGATCACCAGAGTCGTGGATCAGCTGTGTTTTCTTGTCTCGACCATACCACGTGGCCAAGTTATCCAGGTAATTACTTCTCTGCCTTCCCCTTGTTTTCTTCCCCTCAGTCTTGCCAGTAGTTGTCACAAAGTTCTCCAATTTATTTCTTCTCACACCGATTTGTGTGTGTGGATGCATCATCATTATATGCCATGCCGATAAGCATAGGCGGTCATGTTTTACAATCTCACATGATCACCAGAGTCGTGGATCAGCTGTGTTTTCTTGTCTCGACCATACCACGTGGCCAAGTTATCCAGGTAATTACTTCTCTGCCTTCCCCTTGTTTTCTTCCCCTCAGTCTTGCCAGTAGTTGTCACAAAGTTCTCCAATTTATTTCTTCTCACACCGATTTGTGTGTGTGGATGCATCATCATTATATGCCATGCCGATAAGCATAGGCGGTCATGTTTTAGAATCTCACATGATCACCAGAGTCGTGGATCAGCTGTGTTTTCTTGTCTCGACCATACCACGTGGCCAAGTTATCCAGGTAATTACTTCTCTGCCTTCCCCTTGTTTTCTTCCCCTCAGTCTTGCCAGTAGTTGTCACAAAGTTCTCCAATTTATTTCTTCTCACAATGTGTCCAAAACAACTCACAATATGTCTAATTTCTCCACAACTCACAATATGTCTAATTTCTCCACAACTCACAATATGTCTAATTTCTCCACAACTCACAATATGTCTAATTTCTCCACAACTCACAATATGTCTAATTTCTCCACAACTCACAATATGTCTAATTTCTCCACAACTCACAATATGTCTAATTTCTCCACAACTCACAATATGTCTAATTTCTCCACAACTCACAATATGTCTAATTTCTCCACAACTCACAATATGTCTACTTTCTCCACAACTCACAATATGTCTAATTTCTCCACAACTCACAATATGTCTAATTTCTCCATAACTCACAATATGTCTAATTTCTCCACAACTCACAATATGTCTAATTTCTCCACAACTCACAATATGTCTAATTTCTCCACAACTCACAATATGTCTAATTTCTCCACAACTCACAATATGTCTAATTTCTCCAATCAGTTTACGGTTTTCATCTGTTTCTTATAGGGTTTGGTCACTGGTGTTTATGTCTGTCAAGGCATGTGTGTTAACTTTCCCTATTACAAGTGTCCCTCGACATCAGGTGAACCTACTCCGACTTCAGAGGTACTCCCAAAGCCAAGGACGAGAAGTCAACGTTTTAGTCCAACTGACTGGTACAGGGGTTGAACCAGCTACCTCAGAATCAGCATATCGGATGTTTAAGAGCCAGTGCTCTTATCCATTCGGCCATGCTGACCTGTACTGCAGTATTTAATTAGGCCAAAGTATTCCAGTTTATGAGACATGCTGTATCCATTCGGCCATACTGACCTGTACTGCAGTATTTAATTAGGCCAAAGTATTCCATTTTCTGAGACTTGCTCTATCCATTCGGCCATGCTGACCTGTACGGCAGTATTTAATTAGGCCAAAGTATTCCAGTTTCCTGAGTCATGCTGCTGGTTTTGACCCAGTTTTCTTGGATGTCACACCTTGTGGGATGTCAGTATTTCTCTTCTTCTTAATACATGGTATTTAAACAATTTGTTTTCAGTTACATTTGAAATAAAAATCACTGATTTTCTTCTTTAGTGACTCAGGTCTTAGTCAGAAATGAATGAGCTACTGTATGACAGTAGACGGTACAACCTGTTTTCTGTTAGTGCCGAATGTTGAGGCGGCACTCACCAAACCCGACATCTCACATTGTGCCAACAGCTTCGGGCAGAGGAGCGCAATTGGGAGGGTACAAACCTTACACTGGTGTAAGGAAATACAATCTAAATACTAAATGACATGGCAGGGTAGACCAGGTCCTAAACCTTGGTCAGCAACACGTCTAGGATGGAAGCTCCAGCAGACGGACACTTAGAGTATTGCTTTGCTGATCTGTCAGCTTCTGCAGTTGGTCTTGTCCCAGACGTATTGGTATTAGCTTTCCTCTGGAGTAAACGAGGCAAGTCGAGATAGGGATCATGCAGCATGGGCAACACATGGTCTCTAAATTCAGCCCAGGCTTTGTGCTATGGAGAGGTACAACTCCATTTCACAAACTATCACCTGTCAAGATGGCCATGTGCCTGTCAGATTGTGAAATGGTCCATGACTCAAGTCTATATGCTCCCTCCAGAAAGATGGACGTTATCAATATTGTTACTTCCTTCACTGGTGTCGAGCCACAGTATCTTACATTACTGTCTCACACCTTCTTTGCTATAGCCAGCTTCTTTGAGATTTATTGTGGACAGTTTATATTGTTTTTAATTATACAGCCAAGGTAATACAAGTTTATGACATTGTAAATGTCTTCACCGTTAACTAATTTCAGAGGTGAGGTTTACATATAGTTTTGTCTGTGGACTTTATAAGACTAGAAAAAAAGATTTTTATCTTCACTGTATTTCTTGAACAAAAGAATTAACTGTTCTTATCCTTTTGCATGCTTTGAGAGGAGGACTGTGTTATATTTCAGTTATTGAATTGGATGCAGCCGTCTCACTCCCCTTTGCACCTCATTTACTCCCCTTTGCACCTCATTTACTCCCCTTTGCACCTCATTTACTCCCCTTTGCACCTCATTTATTCCCCTTTGCACCTCATTTACTCCCCTTTGCACCTCATTTATTCCCCTTTGCACCTCAAACCATTTTGATTTGTCATCTCTTACTCTGACAGTTATCTGACTTTGTGGCAAAGGAGTTACGACGCAGTTAATAATCCCACATACTAAGTTCAAAACACAACTGCGGGCAATTTGGCTGCAGACCACCTTGCATTGGGTTTGTTATAAAATGGTATGGGTGCCAATCATTCAGAAAGCAATGGCAAACTACTGAGCATAAACTTGCCAAGAGAGCACAAACAGCTTAACCCTACCAGACCTGAGACCCTGAACCTAACTGTCCCTATTACTTAGGCTCCTGAGCATTAAATAGAAAAAACCAACATGATATAGAAAAATGTTAGTTACATGCAAACAAGTGGTTAGAATAAGTTGTAACTTGGAGACATTGTAGAAAATAGGTCTACCTTTCATCTAGCGCCAATATTCCACCTTTGTGTGCCAATCCAGTCTGAATAAACCAAAGTATCGATCACCTGTTGGACTGTGAAAAGCCTAGACCTACTTCACTTTCTTGTTGAAGTGCTTGGTTCATCAGCCGCTCGTTTCATTGTGAATTTTCAGAATTTTTTCTTGTTAAACCACACAAAGTCAATTCAAACCTATGGGGGAAGACATTTGCAATGGCTAACCATGAGGTTTGACCACGATTGGTTGGTTATTTTTAGTTTGTGACGCATTTTTTTCACGTACTAGGCAAAATACCGAAAATTAGGTACAGCGGTGTAGCAGCAGATTAGGAAATTACCGAAAAATTGGACAGCGGTCTGGTAGGGTTAAGAATGCTGAGATTGACTGCGACATCCTGTAAAGGATATGCAACTAACTTTTTAAACTCTTGACAGCTGCTTGTTGTTCATGGTCATTTGTGAAGAGATAATAGACTACAAATATGTTCTATGAAGTTGAACAAACCTTATATGAAGAAACAAATTCCTCCCTCTTTGGAAAGTCTGGAAATAAATGAACCTCCAGCATAAACTGCCGTATATTTTTGAAGACATTGATTGCCATCATGTTGTCCAGAACTGCCCATTCATGACCTTCAATGTCCATTTTGAAGACATCTATGACCCGCTAAAAACAACAACAGAATATTAAAGAATAATTAATATTTCAATCACATAAGAAAGATAACAACCATCACTTTTGATTCTGTCAGTTTCAGAAAATCTTTTCTGGGGTCATGGCTCAGAGGGTGTGATGTCTGCCTAGGCTCAGGAGGTTCTAAGTTTGATCCCTGCTTAAGGCTGGGCATTTTTCAAAAGGGGGGGGGGGGGGGGGGCGGCTGAGTGGTCTTGAGGTATGGTGTCCGCCTTGAGTGCTGGAGGTCCCAGGTTCAAGCCCCGGTGAGGGCCAGGATATTTTCATGTGGACTTTTAGTAACAAAATTTCCCCTGGTCTCTGGGTAGTGAGATCGGATGCCCGTGTGTATTGTTGCCCATGTAAAGAATCCCTTGGCAGTTGGAAATAAAAAAAAGAGCAGCCTAATGGCACTGCCCGGCCAAAATTTTGAGATAAAAATCTACCCAAAGTATTTCAGGATTCTCGCCGGTGCTACAGAATTTGTTCACTGAGCTGAGATTCTCCAGACTCAGGCTTAAATTAGGAGAAGAACGGAGTACTTATGGGTTACACACGTGTGCCATGATGTTGATCTGTTGACTAAACATTTTTCAAAGATACCCCTGGTATCTAATGATATCACTCACCCCATGATTTTTTTTGGGTAGTGAAATTGGATCCTAACCATCTTGGATAAGGGCAAAAATCAGGTGGTCCTGTGCACAAGTTGTGCATGTTAAAAATACCATTGCAGTTAGAAATTGCCAAGAGCAAGCCAAAAGGCAGCAGTTCTGGCAAAATTGTTAGGAAAAGTAAAACCTACCCATGAGTAGATACAGTTTGTTAACTTGGATGGAATCTCGTCTAGATTAACTAAACCTGACATAAATGCAGGCCAAAGTCAGACACACTAACCTCCGAGGTTCATAACAAGGTGTGACATATTCCTCTATAAAGAAAAACAAGGAAAAAGAACCATCTGTCATGCTATATCCACAGGTACAATTTCCTGCACTGAATTGACAATGAAGTAATAAAGTAATTGAGACAACTGGTAAGAATAAAGTCAAATCAACTACACCTTTGTACCCACAATGAAAGATGCTCTGGTTATAGGTAGTAAAGGTAGCAGGCCTGATACTGATTTGACTTTTTTATTTACCGTCAAATTTCTAAGTTATTCAAGTGCTGATTCATACTTCTTAACACAATGAGTATGCTCACTATACCAGCACTTGATCCTCTCAGTGATTGATTATGGACTAGGACTGCTCACTGTCTCAAAGAGTCAGCTGGTGAAATTAGAGCGAATACAGAACGAAGCGATGCGAGTCATTCTGGGATGCACCAGAGATACCCGAGTTGTGTGTATGCGTTACATCCTTGGTTTGCCGTCTGTTGCAGGTAGGCTCAAGGTGATGCAGGTGAAGGCATACCTCAGAGTAACTGCAGACACAGATGACCCGTTGCATGAGGCGCTGGACGCCGTTAAGGGTCAGCGACTGATACGAGGGAAATCATAGATGGCTCAGGCGGAGGATACGATCAGGCAGGTGTGCCCCTTGGAGAACATTAGGAGAGGAGAAGAGTGGGTCAGAGTGTCAGCGGAGCAGTCAGACTTGTGCAGTTATAATCACATTGAGCCGAGACTGCAGGGAGTGGCCGCAGGGGCCACGAAGTGGAAATACAGCAACTAATTCAGGATAATTCTCGCTCAGGTGATGTGATTATCTACCCAGATGGGTCAGTGTTGAGAGGTAGAAGTGCCTGGGGGTTCTTAGCAAAAGCCAATGGTTGACGTTTGGTGCAGGAGAGCCTGGCATATGATACCACAAACATCTAGCTTAAGAATGGATCCGCTGGATGGAGAATATGACACACACACACACACATCGTGATTGTAACTGACTCAGAAAGCATGCTGAGTAGGGTGAAGACAGGCAAGCTTCATGCAGAGTGGCTTGCTTCGCTTCGGAAGTCACGGGTGACAAGCATCGTCTGGATCTTTTCTCCGGGGCATGCTGGTGTGCTGGGGAATGAACAGGCGGACAGATTGGCTGGCTCGGCAAAACTTGGTGGAGTATTGATGCATGACAAAGCAGATGTGGTTGCGACCTTGTGGGAGCATGTGTACACCTCGGAGGAGCAAATGGATCACCATGGTCTGGCAAGAATGCGACAGCGAGGGGTGACGAGGGGATCTGGCTGACGATTAACGCTCAGAGGAAAGGCCAGACGGACATATAATCAGATTGCTATTGGTACTATTAGTGTTGGAACTCTTCGCTGGCTGCTGAGAATGGGGACGGAGCGCTTATGGGAATGCCCCGAATGCTGTGATGTCGGTTCCTAAATCAATCAATCAATCATTTGAGTATGCAAAGGAAGATAGAGATGGGGTAGGTATGAAAACAGTGGTTGTTGTCTCTGGAGCGGTCATGGCTGATGAAGACTAGTTTCATTTTCATGCCAGGGTATGCAAATGTCCAAGGACATGAGCAGGCTGACAGACTTGAGGTAATGTCGCTTAAAAGTCGACAGGGTCAATTTCATTGCACCGGGTGTTTAAAAAAATCCCATATGGCTCAGTCTCTTTCCGAAGCATGGAAAGCATTACACAAAGCATGAACTCCGTAGCTCCAGCGATGACCCTCAGGAGTCTCCAAAAACATTGCACTTGTGAACCCAAGGACGCGGCCCGGAATCGAACCCTTAACCTTTTTTTTTTTTTTTGCCGTGGAGACTCCGATTGCAGGTAAGGTTATTGTGGAGGGTGGAAGAGCCATGAACCAGGCTGATATACTGAATGCTCTACAAGAAGTAAGTTGTTTGCGAGAACCAAGTGATGACTGTGAATCTACAACCATGGTCAGGATGCGAGAACAGCAAGTTAAAAGAGGTGTGACCAAACAAGAACACTATGCAGGAAGTCAAAGGAGATTAATAAACCAACACAGAACTGATGTCATTTAGCTACAAGATGCTGTGGGATTTACTGAGGTGGGGATATCTGAGTACTTAAGGACTGAATCCTTTGATGTGCAAGGAGGATGATCTGTCGACTAACTAACTAACTAACTAACTAACTAAACTAAACTAACTAACATACATACTTCTTAACACAGCACCAATAGATAATGCACAAATAAGAACATACATTTTCATGGCCCAGCTCCTCCATGATGTGTTTGACTGTTCTCATCTTCCAGACTTGCCTCTCTTTGACATATGTGTCAGGTTTGGGTATGTAGTCATCTACATCCTTGTTGCTCAACCCTAGGTTGTGGAATGTAACATTGTTGCCCCTCCTGTGGTCCTTTTCTTTCATACTGAAGAATATGGAATACAGACACATTTCTGATTAGTTATTTCCTTGAATTATCCTCATTGCACATAGAAGAAGTCCATAAGCAATTAAATCTTGTCCTCAGTATATAGATTCCTTTTGTATGCACTGGCCAAACATAAAAAGCAAGAAGACACATTGCACAATGTTTGGGACATATGTAGAAGAGTCGATCATGTGTCTTGCCTGGGACTCAAAGTATAATAAATGTGTGGATCCGGGACTTAACATTTTAATAAATCTGTGGATCCAGGACTCAAAGTATAATAAATCTGTGCATCTGAGACTGAAAGTATAATAAATATGTGGACCTGTGGTTCTGTGACTTAAAATATAATAAATCTGTTTATCTGAGACTCAAAGTATAATAAATCTGTGGATCTGTGGATCGGGGACTCAAAGTATAATAAATCTGGGGACCTGTGGATCTGAGACTCAAAATATAATAAATCTGTTGATCTGAGACTCAAAGTATAATAAATCTGTGAATATGTGGATCTGGGACTCGAAATATAATAAATCTGTGGACCTGTGGATCTGACACTCAAAATATAATAAATCTATTGATCTGAGACTCAAAGTTAAATAAATCTGTGGATCTTTGGATCCTGGACCCAAAGTATAATAAAATCTGTGGATCTGTGACTCAAAGTATAATAAATTTGTGGACTTGTGGATCGGGGACTCAAAGTATAATAAATTTGTGGAACTTTGGATCAGGGACTCAAAGTATAATAAATTTGTGGAACTTTGGATCGGGGACTCAAAGTATAATAAATCTGTGGATCTGTGAATCTGGGACTCAGAGTAAAATAAATCTGTGGACCTGTGGATCTAGGACTGAAGGTTTAATAGATCTGTAGATCTTTGCCAGGTTAGTTCAATCTTAATACTAATGTGAAGTTAGAGAGCATATTACTCGTCAATTTCAGGTGTATGAAATTCTCACAAAGTGGTTCTTGGGAAAATAATGAGATGGTGCCCCCCCTGCTTACCTCTGTCTTTGACAGCAAATTCCAGCTGTTAGGGTAAGTGACTGCCTTGCCCTGCTCAGGTAGACATTGTCCACTTATTCTATTGGATATCTGCACCCAAGAGCTGTGTTTGGTCACACGTGTTGTGTATTGCCTGTTCTTTACCATGAGGCTGGTGCAGTTAGGAGTTTCCTTTTATAGAGCTGAGACATGGTACCATTACTCATATTCTCCAGTAGTATGACACTTGTGTATAATGAAATGAAAACAAAAACACTATGGGGCTCAAGAACTGAGACAGAGTGGGCAAAGAAAATACAACGACAGGCTGCTACAGACACTAAAATAACATTTCTCTCAGTCAGCCTCTACCTCTTTTATCACTGATCTTTCCATTCACAAAGATGTTTTCCAGTGCCTCTTTTCTCATTACATGATCATAGAACATTGGTTCTTTCTTATGGCTGAATATAATATTCTTCTTTAATTAGCCTCTTCCAGGCATTTGTTCTTAGTTACTTTGTCAGTTGTCACGAAATTCTCTAGTTTATTTCTTCTCATAACGTGCCCAAAAATTGTGACTGTCTACGTCTACTTTCTTAATTAGTTTATGATTTTCATTTGCTTCTTGTAGGACTTGCTCATTGGATGTTCTGTCTGTACATGATATTCTTTGCATTTTCCTCAGAAACCACATTTCCACTGCCATTGGATGTTAATCAATCTGTATGCTCATTATCCTTGTTTCACATCCATCCAAAAGTAAAGATACTAAGTAACACTTCAATAATCTTTTTCTCATTGCAACTGACATCTTTTTACTGGTCAGAATATTTTCCATCTTGCAAAAGGCTACCTTTAACATCGTGACTGTTCTGAGATAGGTGTACCATATATATAACATTTCCATACTCTCTAGGCCGTCCTCCCTGGTCTAGGGGTTACACGACTTTCTCCGTAATCCCGTATACTCTCATAAGTAACGTGATGTGCGTGAAAATTGGTAGCAGTTCTCTCTGCGTCAGCAACTTACAGGGTATGTTAGCCGGTCGCTCAGAAAGCAATGGCAAACAACTGAGCGTAATCTTGCCAAGAAATCAACAATCAGCTGAAAGATGCTGATGTTGATAGCGATGTCCCGTAAAGGATATGCGAAAAAGAAAAATACTCTCTAGCATTTAATAAGAGTGACTTATTGCATAGATATTTCTCCTACCCTCATTAAACCAGCTGTTACTTGGCACAGACTGGTGAAATAATCAACCTCAAACCTACTCAAGGACTGACAGATAGTGACATCTTCAGTAACAGTGGACAAACTTGAAGAAGACATGCAAATAATTGAAAATGTAGTTCAAGGATTTTGGCTACATGAGAAGTGCAGAGAATAGTAAAATGACCTTCCTCAAAAGAAATAACTAAAAACTGTATCATAATTTGAGAAGACAGATGAACAAATTGCTAGTGCATTGGTGTAATCATTATGAGGTTACGATTACAATGTCATTAGAGCTATCAGACTAGGGGTCAATGCTTGAACTCACTGTTCACTACAGAGAGAAAAGACTAAACACTTATTTCACCATGCACTTAGGCCTAAAATAAATGATGGTTCTAACACATCTCAAACCCTCACCAGGTTCCTGCTCTGAGACTTTTGTTTCTTTCTAAGATTGACAGGCTGCCAACTTTATATGACAGATCGTCAACTTTTTAAGAGAAACAGATATAACTTTAAGAGCAAGTGACAATGGTAATGATGGAGAAGAATAAGGATCAACAGAAAGAGATGGAGGAGAAACATATAAAGACGATGGATTAAAATGCTTCCACTTACCTGTCGACATTATAAGGATGCTTGAAGATCTACAAATTGATGGAAAAGACCTTAGACTTGTAAAAAACATATATTGGAAACAACAATCTGCCATCAGAATTGATAACGATGTAGGTCAATATCAGCCTATTAAAAGAGGTGTGAGACAGGGATGTGTAATGTCTCCAGGTCTTTTTTCCCTGTACAGTGAAAATATATTTAGAAATATAGAAGATATGGAAGGAATCAACATTGGGGGATGATACATCAATAACATTAGATATGCAGATGATATAGTCTTGATTGCAGACAATGAACAGGACCTGCAAAATTTAACAGATGCGGTTGTTGCACACAGTGAACAACTAGGGTTAGAACTGAATATTAAGAAGACACAGATTATGGTCATCACTGGGAAGAAGGAAATATCACAATGTGATATACGAGTAGATGGACATATTCTTCTTCTTCTTCTGCGTTCATCCGGAGTTTTTTTTCCGGACGTGATTGAGTTGTGCCTGTTTACAGCAGAGCTGCTTCATTTTTGCGCCGTTAGGCCGACACATCCAACTTCTGCGGGCATTTGTTGGCCGGGTTAACCTTCCCAGGGGGACATATTCTTAAACAAGTGAATCGATACTGTTGCTGTACCGCGATTATGAATAAACAAGGTGAACAATCTGCAACCTTCAACAAACAACGTAAACTTCTTCAAACTCTCAACAGTCCAGGGAATGCTGTCGTACGGCAGTGTCCAAAACAGGAACAGCTAACACTCAAGGAGTTGAAGCCGGTCAATGTAATAATACAGGCAATATTTATTTGCCGGAGTCGAACTGGTTACCAATTCACAACTCCAATATCTTAGTTCCAATTGACAATTACCGTGCCTGTTATGGCCAGGCGGGACGGTAAATAAACATCATTAGACATGAATCGTAAACGATCGAGCACATTAAATAATTATAATCAACATGTCCCATTGCTTCTGTCCTTGGCTATCCCAACTATGTGTCAGCCTGTTTCGACTTGCTGAGTCTCGTTCTCATATTGTCACATTTGTCCTTGGCTTTCAGGTCGATACGCATCTTGCATTAATAGCTTCATCCTTCTTTCCAATCTCTGTGGGCCATCATAGTATGTGTCCAGCCAGTATATAAGTTCTCTCCTAGCAGAGGATCGAATCGTGCTGCCTCGCCGTTCAAGCTCCAAGATCTGACTGTTTGTTGTTGTTGACAATATTCTTGACATATTCTGTGTTTTACGTCAGCCTCCTAGTTTCTACTCAGTTTTGGTTCGCGATTTTCTCACTAGGTTATGTTTTGCTTCATATGATCTGCGCTGCTACATTGGCAACTGTTATCTCGGCACAGTCATAACATCTGATGGGAGATGCCTTGAAGAGATTAGAACAAGAATTGCCATTGCGAAGGTAGCCTTTTGCAAGATGAAAAACATACTGACCAACAAAAAGATATCAATTGAAATGAGAAAAATAGTATTGAAATGCTACATAGAACCTATACTTTTGTATGGATGTGAAGCGTGGAAAATAAGCAGTCAAGCTGAAAATAACAACTAATTGTTGTGGAAATGTGTTTTCTGAGGAAAATGCAAAGAATACCATGGACAGATAGAAAAACCAACGAAAAAGTCCTTCTAGAAACAAATGAAGATCGTAAACTGATTAGAGCCATTAGACGTAGACAGTCAAATTTTTTTGGGCATGTTATGAGAAGAAATGAATTGGAGAACTTGGTGACAACTGGCAAGATCGAAGAGAAGAGACCAAAGGGAAGACCTAGAAGCAAATACCTGGATGGCTTGGCCACGTGGCATGGTCGAGACAAGAACACAGAGCTGATCCATGACTCTGGTGATTGAGTGAGATGGCAGAACATGACCGCCCACGCTTACCGGCATGGCACATGATGGATGGATGGATGGACTTACCTGGGGTCAAAGGAATGCACTTCACAGCCCATCTGCGCCATTGCGTCATCAAATGAGAAATCCCAGTTGATTCTAATATCAAATAATGACAAAAAGGTGTTTTCAGTGTGTATATTCACAGAAAGTAAAAGAACAATGCTACATAAAAGTGAAAGTAATTCTCGTGTTTTCTTAACGTATGTCTTATACACCGCCAGCGTGTTTTCTTTACTTGTTGGTTTAGTGGTATTTGTCTAGTTCCTTACAGGAGCTCCACTGTCAAGGACCAATCAGTGTGACTAAAGCTCACACTCTTATCACGGTTGAAAGGAAAGATTGATGTGTCCCCATAATACTCAGTTCCTGTGCCAGTGAATACCACACGAAATGCTCTTCACTGCCCCATATGAAAAGTGGAACAGACATCAGTCTCGACAAACCAACAGCCCGCACAGGCATACTATGCATAATGCCGCTGCCAGTATGCCAACACAAAAGTCCCCCATGAAAAATTCAGTTCATTGTTGATGGAAGCGGTAGTCACTAGAAAACCAGCAGCGACACATTACTGCATAAGGCAAACCCAGTCAATTCAGCAACCAGTCAGCCGCCATCTTTCTGAAGATGTAGTTTATGATACAAACAACGAGCAGTAAACACAAACAACCTTGTATTCTTGAAGAGTTTAAATGACCTACCCAAAAGAATATACCAGGCAAGGAGGTTTTATGATGAATGGATTGTCTTGGCAGATGTGCCAGTTACCCACAGCTGTTAAATTCTTGCACTTATAAACAACATGGCTGCTGAGGTACCTGGGAGATAATCAAAGAAATTGTTTAATGGCCAAATTAGAGTTATTAAAAGTTAAACAGATGTAAAGGTAAATAACAACCAAGTGTTGCATCCATCATGAGGTTTACTGCAATGTGTTACCAACACTTTCTGCCTCTGGCACATTAATGATCTCTTATTATTGTCCTACCTGTATCATTGTCTACCTCTTGCTCACTCACGATCCGCCCTGCAGAATGATTTGTTTTAAGCAGAATTTTGGTGACTATTAACCCTTTACAGGGCATAGCGGCCGTTAGAGGCCAATGGCTTAAACGAGCGGAGCGGCCGTTTACATCCGATACTATTATGCATTGTAAAAACGCGATCTCTCGGCTTTCCGACACTTCTGACGGCTACTTTCGCCGACAGCTTGACAACGTGGCCGCCATTTGTAAACGCGCTATTATGAATTTGAATGGACTTTTACTGACTTTGTTTGATAGTTTTCGGGATTTTTACGCTGTTTTTCAAAATGGATTTCGGCGATTCTTCAAATGATAGCCGAGATTTCGCTAGGTTCAATTTAATGACATTAAAGGGCACGAAGTTGACTATTAATCGGAGCTAGATATCAGTGCAAAGCATTACTTTGCATTAGCAGTCTGAGTCGGATTTTAAAGAAAGTGATTATGATTCTGAAAATGTGTTTGTAAATTGCCGTATAGATGAAGGAAAATCACAAACAACATGCTGTATTTCGTAAATATTTGTGTTCATATATGGATTACCAACAACAATCATGTGAGTAACATATTCTGCATGCTTTTCCCTTCATTGTGTTGTTTATTTAACTAAAATCGGTTGACTAACACCTTATTTGTGATGTTTTTACTAACGCGACCCGAAATTTTACGAAACCTGAAAAAATCTTGCCCGTTCAGGGCTACAAAACGGACAAGCGTCTGCCCTGTAAAGGGTTAACTGATTCAGTGCCAAACAAACAGTAGGCTTGTACCAAAAATGGTGCACAATCAAATGAACAAGTATTATTGAAATTACCATTCATTGAAATTAAAGTATAGTAGTATATAGTTAAAGACTATAAACAGAAGTGTTTGAGGCTGCAGTAAGTAAAAGTGAAGGCCTTGTCCAAACTTGATGCATATAGGGTATATGGTGTTAGCTTCATATTTTTAATAGACCACTCAGCGCTTGATGTGGTCAACATGCCGGCTGCCTTTACTTCCGAGGACATTTCCTGCAACCTATTTTAGGTTGGCTACTGAGCTCAGGTCATTTCTGAAAAAAGAAATCATTCATTCATTCATTCATTCATCCATTCATTCATTCAGTAGCATGACCTTTGTTTCATTCAGTAGCATGACCTTTGTAGAACTTCGCTCCCATAACAACCGTCCAGAAAACATTTTGGTCATAAGCAAGATATCCCTCATCTGAAACACCCATCTGGAGATCATCTGCCACATCCTGCATCCATCTTCTCTTTGGCCTACCTCTTCCTCTCTTCCTGGGCATATACCCCTCCATTATTGTTCTCTCCAAACTTTCATGACGTTTCAAGTGACTAAAATATTTCAGTTGTCTTTGTTTTATCGTCTTTAGTAGCCAATCTTCTTCAATATTCAGATCTTGTCGTATGGATGCATTTGTACTTTTCTGATTCCAAGATATTCTTAGAAGCTGTCTATAAAATGTATATTCCAAGGCATTTATGCACTTTCAGCTTGCTTAGTAAGTGTCCAGGTCTCACAGGTGTACGTTGCAATGGGAAAGATGCATGCTCTTAAAAAGTTAATTTTTGTAGGCCTATCTGTCCCATCCAAACTTGGTTGAACATCAAGAATACAATTCAATCTACCGCAGAAGAATGTCTCGGTAGTGTTAACCACACATAGAAAGAACAGATGGTTCAATCAAAAATGTGAAGAAGCAGTCATTAGGAAAAAGAATGCCAGACATTTATGGTTAAATGACATCAACAACATCCAAAAGGAAGAGCATTATAGAAATGAATGTAAAGAGGCTACAAAAATAGTCCGACAGCAGAAGCGAGAATATATGAGTAATATAATCAAAGATATGGAAACTAATCACCAGAAAAATGAATCCAGAAAGTTTTATAAAGAACTGAAGTCAATGAAACGAGGGCACCAACAAAACACATATGGTTTAAAAGACAAAAATGGGAATATGATAAATACCAATGAGGAAATGTGCAACACATGGAAAGAATATTTTGTTGAATTACTAAATTGTGAAGCTCCAAGTAACAGTTTCCCACAGGAAGAGGTTCTAACATGTGAACCACAAATTGAAGAACCTACATTGAAGAAATCCTATATGTAATCACACGACTTAAAAACAATAATGGCAACTGGGACTGATGGAATTGCTGCTGAATTTATAAAGGCAGGTGGCCATGCATTACATCTAAAGCTATACGAACTAATAATAAAAATCTGGAGGACAGAAGAATTACCCCATGACTGGAAAGAGTCATTATTGATACCTATCTTTAAGAAAGGAGACAGTTCCAATGTGAAAATTATAGAGGAATATCACTACTGTCCACCAGCTATAAGATACTATCCGCAGTATTACTAAATAGACTAAAACCATATTCAGAAGACATATTAGGTGACTACCAGGCGGGTTTTAGACAAAACAGATCAACAATAGATCAGATATTTATCTTACGACAAATAGCCGAGAAAAATTGGGAATATAAAAGAGATCTCCATAACTAACATTTTTGTGGATTTTAAAAAGGCTTATGATAGTGTCCATAGGAATAGTCTATGGAATGTTATGCAGGAATTTGGAATACCAAGGAAGTTAATCAACATGACCAGACTATGCATGGAAGATACTTATAATATAGTAACATATAAAGGCAGGAAATCAGACCCTTTCCAAATAACATCTGGCTTGAAACAGGGTGATGCACTATCGCCGCTACTCTTCAATCTGGCTCTAGAGAAAGTTGTAAGGAAGGTAAAGGAGGAATGTGATATTGGAGGAACATCCAAGCTGCTTGGTTATGCAGATGATATAGATATTATAGGGCAAAGTGAACAAAAGACATTGGAAATATTGACTCACTTAAAGGGAAAAGCCCAACAGATGGGGCTGGTTATCAACCAAGATAAGACAGAATATATAGTAATTTCAAGAGACGGAATGGCTAAAAACTCTGGCCACATACAAATAGATAATATGACCATTAAAAGAACGGAAACATACAAATACCTGGGTACAATCTTCAACTGCTCCAACATCATAAGGGAAGAAATACAAACTAGAATCAACTTCTGGAAATAAGATATACTATGCACTACAACATCTACTAAAATCAAATGCGCTATCTCGTAACACCAAAATCACAATATACAAAACACTGATCAGACCAGTTGTGCTGTATGGCTCTGATACCTGGAGTACAACGAAAGGAGACGAAGCCCTGTTACAAACCTTTGAGAACAAAGTTTTAAGACGTATCTTTGGATCCATTAGGGATACACAAATTGGAGAGTGGAAAAGAAGAAGTAACAAAGACATTTATGATCTGTTTAAGTCCCCGCTAATCACTGGTATCATGAAGGCTAATAGACTACAATGGCTGGGGCATATAGAAAGAATGGAAGATAATAGGGAAACAAAACTCGCTTACACTCAGGAAATAAATGACCGTAGACCCGAGGTAGACCAAGAAGACGGTGGAGAGATAATACATATACAGACTTACAAGCACTTGGAATCAACGACTGGCAAGAGAGGATCCACCAGAGAGACGAATGGAGACGGATTGTATCTGCAGCAAAGAACCTCAATGGCTCGGAACGCTGAAGAAGAAGAAGATCTGTCCTATGCCACAATTTATTCAGTAGGTTTAGTTTTTGAAGAGCAATAGATATTTGACTTTTAATTTCTTTCATTGTGTCACCATTGTTGGTAATTAATAACCCAAGATATACAAAATGTTCTACCACCTCCAATTTTCTTCATTAACATACATTTTTTTCTCCATCTTAGTTTTATCAGTATGAATTATCTTTGTTTTTTTGCTATGTTAAGATATAAGTTGTGATTTTCTCTATTCTTTTAGGTTCAGGTTAATAGTTTTTCTATGTCATTCTTTGATATGGATAGTAATACTGTATCATCAGCATTTCAAATCTCTGGTAATTCATGACCACCAATATTTAGGGCATCATACTACTCCTTGGTTATATCATCCCTTACATTTCTCATTAGTAGTGATATGTAACAGAATAACTGTTGGAGATGAAACTGTAAGACAGAATGACAGATGTACAGTGAGGCTTCAAATGAAAACCTTACAAGTGTGATAGAAATTACAATAACCATGCTATTGTCTTGTAACCTGTCGATGTTGTTAAGGATGTCAAAAGTGTTAAGCATGTGACATCACAGTGTAGACAAAAACAGTGACATCATAAGGACAGTTTAAAGACAGCCACCTCACTTTTGATATGCACCAAAGAGAAGCAGCGTTCTGTTATCCATTTTTTATCAGTGAAGGGGTGAAACCTATAGAAATTCATCAGCAAATGAAGATCCAGTATGGTGATGCATGCCTGTCAGTCCAGCTAAGTGTATGAGTGAAGTAGGAAGTTTCAAATGGTGTGACTTCTGTGACAGACTGTTTACGACTGGGTCAGGCACACCAGAGTAGTGACCCCGGAGTGGTTACACACACAACCAAGATACATTTTTTCTACAGGAATCCAAGCACTTTATCAGTGCTGGAACACTTGCATTGAACGCAGTTTGACTACACTGAAAAATGATACATCTGTTCTGTACTTTTTCAGAATATATTCACCACCAAAATAAAAACATGTAAGGTTTCAATTTGAATCCCCTTCATAGATATTTGATCATGTGCTAAGATAACAGGCAACCATTCCTGCAAGGCAACAGCAGAGAAATGGTTTCAAGGTCAATTGGCTGTAGAAGAAGAATGCTGTTGTTGTTGTTGTTGTTGTTGTTGTGTTCACTCGCCTTTAACTTAAGTGTAGTCCATACATATGCTAATACTTTTTTTAAAATGTTGCATATCCCTTGCAGGACGTTGCAGTCAACACCAGCATTTTTCAGCTGCTGTTGATGTACTAGGCAAGTTTTCACGTTCAGTAGTTTGCCGTTGCTTTCTGAATGACCAGCTCCCATACCAGCAATTTATAACACAACATGATATGGTCTGCTGCACAAATCGGTCGTGGCTGAGTTTCGAACGCCTGGTACCCGGCTAACGAACTGCGTTCACAAGCCTTTGGCCATGGAGACCGGTGTGTGACACTACTACTACTACTAATGCATTTAACTGATTTTTGCATGTGAATTTTCTTTTCTTATTACCAGAGCCCCTCGCCATCAGGCAAACCAACTCTGAGGTACTTGTAATGTGCGTCTCCAAGTCAAGGACAAGAAATTAACATTTTTCAACTTCTTTTCAATTTCAACTTGGGGTTAATTGCAACGTTCTGCAAAGGACATGCAACATTTTAAAAAAAGCAATGTAAGGGAGATAGTTGTTAAATATTTGAATAATGAAGACACAAACAATAGATTGCACGATTTATTGCCTGGCATATTTCGCTGCATCTCGTCAGGTACATACTGCAGAAATCAGACAACTTACGTGAATTAATTAGATAAATCCTTCAAACTGAAATATACACATGTTCGCACAGTAATGTCGATAGTCTACCACGGTAATTTTAAACTGACTAACATGTCTTTCTGCTTGCACAAGGACAGTCCGGCTTCATCGGTCGCGAGACATGTGCTCGAGAGTGGTCACATGGTTGAAAGAGACAGTGCCTTCCATGTGTTGTTCAACACACAAAGTAGTTGATTGTTAAAGTTTGCTGAAGCTATACTAATCAACCTTCGTAAGCCGTCCTTGTGTAAGCAGAAAGACATGTTAGTCAGTTTAAAATTACCGTGGTAGACTAATCGACATTACTGTGCGAACATGTGTATATTTCAGTTTGAAGGATTTATCTAATTCACGTAAGTTGTGTGATTTCTGCAGTATGTACCTGACGAGATGCAGCGAAATATGCCAGGCAATAAATCGTGCAATCTATTGTTTGTGTCTTCGTTATTCAAATTCATCTCGGGAAAACATTGTTTTGAGTTGTTAAATAAAGAAATGTACAAAGGGAGGAAACTGTTAAATAAAGACGTACCAGTCAATGAGAGCTGCAGCTTGCCACCAGGTAGATATGGTCTCTGGAAGGTTTGGATCCGGTGGTATAAATGGCTTCTCTCTCTTTGTGTTGAACAACTCATCATATGTCGTTAAGTATTCTGTGGCAGATACGAAACAAGCAATGGATGTTACAGAGCAGGTGACTGAACATACAGACATGTGATGGGAATTTAGAAGTCACTAAAGTGACATACATTGGTAGCACCTTTGGTAAGGATGACTCTCATGTCCTTTTCAGGACCCATCCCCCACTGGTCCAAGCCTGACACCCAGCTCACGCCTGTGGCTCCTAGTAGCTGTCAGCATGCGACAGCGGCCACCTCCCGGGCAACAGCTGTGAGAGGCTGGCTAAACCAGGCGCGGGTAGCCGATTTGGTGTCAAACCAAGCGGTAAACTAGGGTATGCCTACCCAGCATGTGAAGACAGGATCTGGCAGACTGCGCGGAAGAAATCATTCCTGATTCAACGGGCAAGACGGCGTTTACCTGCAAAGCGTTGTGGAACGTAATGAGCACGGCAAGGCACGTAGAGCGCCCTGGTCATCCACTGCACCTGTATTCGGTCTCCAGTCGTCTTGACTTGTCCTGCCACTGGATTCAGATGGACTCAGGCGAGAGAGTGAGGTCGACAAATTGCGCAACTCTTCCTCACTTTAATCCAATTCATTGCGCAAGTCATTCTTCATCCAACGTCATATATCACCTTCAAGCCCTGTGACGATGGGCGAGCGGCAGGCATGGGTACACTGGCAGCCGTAGTCGCAGACCTGCACACAGGTGGCTCAGGCCATATGGTCGTCTTCTACTGACCGGAGCAGCAGTGGGATTCGGCAGCCCCCTGAGCGACTGAGCAGCCCTCTATAGGAACACACTGCTCACCTCCATAGCATGAGGAAGGGGCTAGAAAAGGTGCCCTAAACATTGTCTGCTCCATCACTACCTAACCAGCTAGCCGCGGTTGGTGGGTACCCTAAACTGCGGTCGACATACAAACAAAGAAAAAACAGGTAAAGCTAAAAGAGCAAACCATATTCCCTTAACAATCGGAACTTGGAATGTACGCACCCTACTTGACAGAGATGGCGCGTCGGGTCCAGAGAGACGAACAGCACTGATTGGGAGAGAGCTGGGCAGGTACAACATCGACATTGCAGCCTTGAGCGAGACACGACTTGCAGAAGAAGGCCAAATCTGTGAAATAGGTGCCGGCTACACATTTTTCTGGAGTGGAAGGAAAAGCGAGGAAAGACGCCAATCCGGTGTGGGATTTGCCATTAAGTCGGCCCTGGTCGGCAAACTAGCTGGATTTCCAAAGGCTATAAATGACAGGCTCATGACCATTAAATTGCCCCTGCTGAATGGAAGGAAGCATGCAACCATTGTGAGTGTCTACGCACCAACTATGACCAATGAAGATGATGTCAAGAACAAGTTCTATGAGGACCTGCACAATGTATTAACATCTGTTCCCAAAGGAGACAAACTTATACTCCTTGGGGATTTCAATGCCAGAGTAGGCACGGACACCACCTCTTGGAGTGGCATTATTGGAAAGCACGGAGTCGGAAATTGTAACAGCAATGGACTCCTCCTTCTTCAGACATGTGCCGAACACGATCTCCTGATTACCAACACAATTTTCCGTCTCCCCATGAGAAACAGGACATCGTGGATGCACCCTCGATCGAAACACTGGCACCTCATTGACTATGTCATCGTCAGGAGGAGTGACAGACAAGACGTTCGGGTGACAAAATCCATGTGTGGTGCCAAATGTTGGACAGACCATCGTCTCATTATCTCGAAAATAAACATTCACATCAAACCACCACGGCGTCCTCAAGGAGTGAAAATGCAAAAAAAAACTAAATGTCACCCGCCTAAACAGCAAGAAAATGCAGCTGTCGTTTGAAAATATGCTGGAAGACCGCCTCAAGCCCAATGCTGCAGCTAAACAGGATACAGAAACAGAGTGGAGAGCCCTAAAGGACATAATTTACAACACTGCTATGGAAATCCTGGGTCCAACCCCCCGAAAGCATAAAGACTGGTTTGATGAAAATTCCGAAGACATCAACCAATTGCTGGCCGAGAAACATCTTCTCCTCAAGGCACATTTGAATGACCCGAAGTCAACATAAAAAAAAGATGCCTTCAAGAACATTCAGAGAGTAGTGCAGCAGAAACTTCTGCACATGCGGGACTCCTGGCTGAGCAGCAAAGCTGATGAAATTCAAGGCTTTGCTGACAGACATGACATGAAAAACTTCTACGACTCACTGAAAGCACCTACATCACCAGGCACAGCTCCCCTCCTCAGTGCAGATTGGGGAACATTGGTCACCGATAAGAAAGACATCCTTCAGCGCTGGGCAGAACATTTCAGCAACATCTTAAATGCAACTTCCTTCTTCGATGATGAAACCATCAACTGCCTTCCTCAAGTTCCCATCAATGATACACTTGATGACCTGCCAACCATAGTGGAAGTAAACAAAGCCATCCAGCAACTCTCCAGCGGCAAGGCACCTGGTCCGGATTCCATCCCGGCAGAGATATACAAGGCAGGTGGGCCGGTCCTAACAGAGCAGCTTCACCAAGTCTTTACAAACATATGGGTGAACGAGACCATGCCACAAGATTTCAAGGACACGTCAATAGTCCACCTTTACAAACGTAAAGGAAACCGCCAATCCTGTGACAACCACCGAGGCATCTCCTTGCTTTCAATTGCAGGGAAGATACTCGCCAGAATTCTTCTCAATCGCCTCACGGCCCATCTCGATCAAGGTCTTCTTCCCGAGAGCCAGTGTGGCTTCAGAAAAGAACGTGGAACTGTTGACATGATTTTCGCTGCAAGGCAGCTGCAAGAGAAATGTCAGGAACAGAACTGCGAAATGTTCTCCACTTTCATTGACCTTACCAAGGCTTTTGATACAGTCAGCAGAGAAGGACTGTGGAAGATTATGGCAAAATATGGCTGTCCACGAAAGTTTGTCCAAATAGTGCGGCTATTTCATGATGGCATGCAGGCAAGAGTACAGGAAAATGGTGAACTGTCTGAGCCCTTTCCTGTCACCAATGGAGTGAAACAAGGATGTGTCCTGGCACCAACACTGTTCAGCCTCATGTTTTCAGCTATGTTGACGAATGCCTTCGAGAACAACGACATTGGAATAGACATCAACTACCGCATGGATGGAAAGTTATTCAATCTCAGAAGGCTGAAAGCTAAAACCAAAATTGACAGCGACACCGTCAGAGAGCTCCTGTTTGCTGATGATTGCGCTCTATACGCCAACTCAGAGGCGGACATGCAACATAATGTTTCAGCTTTCTCACATGCCTGTGCCAACTTTGGGCTCAATATCAATTTGGAGAAGACTGTAGTTATGTACCAGCCAGCTCCAGGGAATAATCACACTGTGCCGAATATCAAAGTGAATGGTCATAGTCTAAGTGTTGTGGACAAATTCACCTATCTTGGCAGCACTGTGTCACAAGCTGCCACGATTGATGATGAAGTGAATGCAAGAATCTCCAAGGCCAGCGCGGCCTTTGGCAGACTGTACAAGAATGTATGGGACAGAAATGGAATAAGCCTGCAAACAAAGCTGAAAGTCTACAAAGCAGTTGTATTATCCACACTGCTATATGCTTGTGAAACCTGGACTGTTTATCAGCGACACGCTAGGAAATTAAACCACTTCCACACAGTCTGCCTTAGGAAGTTACTGAAGATTAAATGGCAAGACAAGATCCCAGACACTGAAGTCCTAGAAAGAGCGTCCATGCCCAGTATCCACACTCTACTAATGAAGAATCAGATTCGCTGGGCTGGTCACTTGACTCGCATGCCAGATCACAGGCTCCCTAAACGAATTTTTTACGGCGAGTTGCGTTGTGGTAAACGCTCCCAAGGCGGCCAGAGGAAACGCTTTAAAGGCACTCTGAAAATCTCACTGAATGCTTTTGGAATTCATCATGACACCTGGGAGACTGAAGCCAGAGGCCGAAATTCGTGGCGTGCATCATTACGCAAGGGTGCAGTCACTTGTGAGGCAACCAGGACTGCAAGAGCTGTGAAGAAAAGACAGAACAGAAAAACCACTGCAGAAAATCCTCCTCCAGAAACGTCAAGCATTCTTTGTCCACATTGTCAAAGAACATTTCGAGCCAAAATAGGCCTTATCAGCCATCTTAGAACTCATGGCTCCATACTCTCAACCCCACTGGATGAAATGAATGGTCATCATCATTCTTGATGGACAAACAACACAAAACAAAGTGACATAATACATCTAACTAGCCACTATGCCTAATGCTATGACCCTAGTAGAACTGGGGCGTTATGACCAGTTTCAGAGACTTAGCATCATGTAGTGACTTATCTGCTCAATGTCACTCTCATCACAGCCCTCTGAAAAGTCTCTAGATCCTATTTCAGTTCTGCTCCTCATGAATGATCATGCCCCAGATGTCCTTTATATCATAAGTCCATCACTGTATTGATTGACTTTCATCTCATCTTTTAGGAACAATGTCTCCCTTTGCTGTTTTCCCTTAACAACTGTGGCTGTTTATTAAGCCAAAGTGCTTGTTTCTGAATGGTTCCATCGCCCTGCTACTGAGTGAGTGCGTGGTGCGACTCTTTGAGCTGTGATATTTGCGTGGAATGCTTCTACATGTCCGCTTTTGTTTGTACAGTGACTTGCATTTTTGGAAAAATGGCTACCGGCTGTTGCTGAATTGACTGATTTGTCTTTTCAGTTCACAAGTGCATTTTTCAGGAGATTCCTCCTGGGAGTCGGTGCTGGAGCTACAGAGTTTGTGCTTAATGCGACGCTTTTGGCAGATAGAGACAGAGCCATGTGATCAAACCTGGATCAATGAGGTCTTTCTGGTGACTGCCGATTCCATCGACAATGAACTGTGGTTTTCGAGGAGGACTTTTGTGTTGGCATTTTGGTGGCGGCATTATGCACAGTGTACCTGTTCAGGCTGTTGGATTACCGAGACTCCTGTTTGTTCCATTTTTCACATTGAACAGGGGGGGAGCATTTTGTGTGATATTCACTGGCACAGGAACGGAGCATAATGGGGACGACCCGTTGCTGTGAAGTTGGAACCTCGACTAACTAACTAACTAGCTTGTTTCTGAAACATAATACTAGACATAAATCAGTTTCCTTTGAAGTTCAGAGCCTGACTTTATTTTCTTCTTCTTGGACTGCAGTATTCTATGAATTGTTCAAACAACTGTAATAAGATTGCAATCCTCAGCAGTAAGGGTAACAACCTTGCTGTGTATCCATCTTCAGAAAACACACAATACCCCCCACAATCATGATTTTATAGCACTGTTTGCATATGTTGATGACAACAAGATAATCCATCAATTTAATTTATCCTGTTCACATGCTGTAAATATGATGTGTTAAAAATAGAATCAGAAAGTCCATAAAACAAAATATCCTCAGGCAGCGGTGAAACAAATTCATCTTTCCCCCTAGTGCATGTGATCAAAGCACACCTCCTGCCATGCCCAACAAACATGTAGCACTTGGCATCATTTTCACTTGTCCGAGTGATATTCAATGTTTATACCAGGTGTTTATAAAGTATCATTACATTTCCACTTGTCCGAGTGATATTCAATGTTTATACCAGGTGTTTCTTCTTCTTTGCGTTCATCCGGAGTGATTTTTTCAGATGTGATTGCGGTGTGTCTGGTTAGGCACCCTCGGGTCGAAACCCTCAGGCCAACACATCCGACTTTTAGCGTGCATTTTTGACCAGGTTAGCAATCCTGGGAGACTCTCACTTTTGTGGTACCGTCCACATCTCAGCTGGTCAAGTTGGAACAGTCGAAGACTACACGGTCATCCCTCAAGTGAAGGCAGGGACAGTCCATAGCATTTTCCGCCATCCTGGGTGGCTTCCATAATTGCAGAGCCGGCACATAACGCTCTGGTGCTGGGTTTACCGAGGGAATCGTCACGTCCTGCTCATGGCTGTTTTAATTCCTCACTTCAATATATTGGGCATTTCGCTCGCCCTGGGCCGTTCCTGCACAAACCAGTCAGCTCTGCGGTTGGTTTCCACTAAGCGAGTTTTCGGACATGTGCTTGTCCCTGTACCCATCAGAGCTGTTCCAGGCACGGCGGACATTCGGAAAACTACCTAGTCAGAGCTGTTCCGAACAAGAGCGGCATTCGGAAACTAGGTAGTCAGAGCTGTTCCTAGCACGAGAGACATTCGGACGAGACATTTCACTCGGACGTAATTGCGTAGTGTCAATTTTTAGTTTGCCACCCGTAGGACGACACTTCCGACTTCCGGCGGGCATTTTTTAATGAGGTTAACCTTCCTCTGATTTCGAGGCACGTTAGACTGTTGTGATGTCGCCCACATCTCAGCTGGTCAAGATAGAACGACCAACGACATCGCGGTCGGCCCTCAAGGGAAGGCAGGGGCAGACAATGGGCAGTCCCTCGCTATCCAAGGAGGCTTCCATAATTGCAGAGCCGGCACATATTGCTCCGAGACTGGGCTCACCCGAGGAGTTGCCACGTCCTGCTCATGGCTGCTTTAGTTCCTCACTTCCATGTATTGGGCATCTCGCTTGCCACTGGTCGCTCAAGTGAGCTCCAGGGGCGGTCAGACTGCGGGCGACATCCACTCGGTAAGCTTTTGCTTTTGACTTTGGACCACGCAATAGGTTCGCTCGCCGTGCGTTCCATTTCGCGTTATTGAGACGTTTCTCCACTTTTATCTACACTCTCTATGAGTTAGATACAGACAGTTTTCGTAACCATTTCCTTCGACTGGGGCATTTTACTGACTTTTTGTACTCGCTCACGAGGTAGGCTACATGTGCTGCCGGCTCAGCACCTTACCTTCGTGCAGCAGTCAGTGAGAAACGGCCAGGCCATCTCATCCGGGAATCCAACATATCCCTCAGCTGAGAGCCTTCAAACAAGTGTCAGAACTGGGCATGTAGCTTGCTCAGTATCTCGATTCCAATTTTTCGGTAGGTGGATATCGGCCCGACTCTCAGATCCGAGGGTCTGTAGCTTAGAGGCGTTCAGCCTAAACCCTCGACAGAGAGCCTTAGAGTATTGTCCGAAACAAGAACTGCCTTCATGCGCCTGATTTAAACTTTTGACTGCTATCCTCAGTCTCCTGCAGAGCAGCAGGTTGTGTCTCTCTTAGTCTGGTCCCTATCCCATACGCTGTCCGAAATGTAGTTTTCACCCATTGGCAAGCACATGGGGTCAACGGGACACTCAAGCTCCCCCACCACGGCAAGGTGGAGACACATCGGGGGAGATACCAGGTGTTTATAAAGTATCATTACACTTTGTATGTAGAACACGGGTGTTTATAAAGTATCATTACACTTTGTATGTAGAACAAACTGGAAAAAAAAATTCTTTCTTCCATTGATAACATCATTCTGTTTGGAGTGCAAAGAATTACTCAAGCAGACGACAGTCATTTGCTGCATATTGCTTCATGATGGACTGTGGAGCATATTTTTTTTATGACATCATGTACTTAATTTTCCAAATTTGTTCTATTTAAAAAGTGTAGAGAGACTTTACAAACACCCTGTACTTGCCATATATGCTTATCTTGGCATTGTCTCCAAATCTGAAGTTATAGTTGTCATGTGTCTTGACCGATCATTAAACCACACCCCACTTTACCGTAAAGAACAGGAACCATTAATAACATTCTTATTTGCCTCATTTGCATGGCTTACGACTGCTGAATATTTTATAACAGAAAACTTACCTTTATGACCCCTGTGTTCGTTCAGTGTGTGTTTTCGCGACTACAATGAGCAAAACTCATGGTTTTCTCCATTGTTGAATTGTCCCAAGGTTTCCTAACAGTGAAATTATAAATGCCATTCCCAGTTGTTCCCGTTTTTTTCCCCAGTCTGCTACAAGTCCCTGTGTTGAAAAGGTCAGCATGGCTGAATAGATAAAAATGTGTGTTCTTAAACATCTGGTGTGCTGATGCCAAGGTAAGGTGTTGACATATCATCCTTGACTTGGGGATATAAATTACAAGTACCTCTGAAGTTGGAGTGGGTTCGCCTGATGGCGAGGGACACTGTTAATAGGGGAAGCTAATCCACATACAATATTCAATCCAGCACTAATGGAAGTAGTGTATATGAACTACGCTTGAGTTCAAAGTGAGGGAGCACCCAAAACAAAAAAGGTAAAAAACAAAACAACACCCCCCCCCCCCCCCCCCCCCAAAAAAAAGAAGAAGAAAATCTAAGAAAATGTACCCAACATTTCCCCAGTTGGTCTCAGCGATACTTTACAGGTATGTTACCTGATGCATTACTGTCCTGGTTCAAGTTAGATCCAGGTCGTCTCATAACAAATGATATTAGGTTATGTGCCATTGCTGTAGTAAACTGTTAACATGACCAGAAGGCTAATGAACAGGCAGAATATGAATCTTCTTCTGTATCTTCATTCCAACCATTGTTCTTAGTGCAGACATCTGAAAGAGAAACAAGAATATACATTTATATCACTGCTAGTGCTTCTGTACTGATATTTATCGCTGGCACCTTACCGGTTTGACAGGTGAATGTAACATTGTGCTTAAATAAAGGCACAATAACTACAACCCATGGCAGGGACCAAGTACGGAGTTATACCTCTCCATAGCACAAAGCCTGGGCTGAACTGAAGAGACCATGCAGCATGATCCCTCAGTCGGCCTGCCTAGTTTACTCCAGAGGAAAGGTACCATCAATACTTCTGGAACAAGACAAGCTGCAGAAGCTGCTGGATCAGTAAAGCAACACTCTACCTTTCCGCCTGTCAGAGCTTCCATCCTAGACCAGTTGCGGACCAAGGCTTAGGTTCTGATCTGCCCTGCCATGACATACTTTTTAGGTTGTATTTCCTCATACTAGAGTAAGGCTTGTAACCTCCCAATTGCGTTCCTCCGCCAGAAGCCATTGGTATAATGTGGGGTGTCCGGTTGTTAATGGCCGTCCAACATTTGGCGCTAACAGGAAGCAGATAGTACCGTCTACTATCACACGGTAGCTCAGTCTTATCTGACTAAGACCTGACTAATGAAATATGGAGACAGACTAAAACAACAGCTAATAAACCACATGGGCTATTCCAAAATCAAACACCTATTGTCTGGTAAAAATAAATGCATTGGAACAGTGACACCGTTCATTGCTTACATCATTCAGTAGTCTTTTAGCTCATTACACATCAGCCTACAGTCACATTTGTTCAGTGGTTCATGAATCGCAAATGAATAAACATAGACACTGTTATTGCCTATCCTGCCAGCTATCAAATTCATAGTGTGATGAGCTGTCTTCAAGCAGAAGGTCAAAATGCGGCCGAGATTCATGGTTGATTGTGTCATGTCTACGGTGATAACAGTTATGAGTGACAGTTATGTGAAATGCAGAGATGAAAGAACAGTCAAAACAGTGGATGACTCATTCTCCAAACAAGCCACACAAAAATTCAAGCAAAGATATTTTACAATGACAAATGATGGTTACAGTGTTCTGGGACTGCAAAGGCATTTTGATGATAGAATTCATGACACTAGGGACCGCAATAATGTGCTTATTGTGAAACACTGAAGAAGCTTCGTCGGTCAATCCAAAACAAGTCGAAGAATGCTCACCAGTGGCATCACTACCCTGCGAGACATGTGGCCCCACATTGCTTCTCGCACAAAGGCTTTATTTGGACAGTTTAAGTGGGAAATTTTCAATCACCCCTCTTACAGCCTGGACTTGGAACCAAGCGATTATCATCTGTTCAGCAAGATGAAGGTCTGGCTGGCTACACAGCACTTCAACACTGCTGAGGGAGCGCATGGATGGTGTCAACAACTGGCTAAGCACCCTAGCAGTGCCATTCTTTGACGAGGGGTTACAAAAACTCAAAGTGCCTGAATTTAAGTGGTGAATATGTGGAAAAGTAATGCTGTAATGTATGTAACTTTTTTATGCATTTAGATGTAATTAGTATAAATATTTACCAGCCAACCAGGGGTTGATTTTGGAATAGCCCTAGTACAAACATTTATTAACTGATGCCCGTGCAGAATAGAAGGACTATGATATGAGACAATCAATCAAGATTGCATGGAGAGAAATAAACACATACCAGTGTGGTTGAGCTCATGGTAGGAACTAAACACATACCAGTGTGGTGGAGCTCATGGTAGGAACTAAACACATATCAGTGTGGTGGAGCTCATAGTAGGAACTAAACACATACAAGTGTAGTGGAGCTCATGGTAGGAACTAAACCCATACCAGTGTGGTGGAGCTCATGGTAGGAACTAAACACATATCAGTGTGGTGGAGCTCATGGTAGGAACTAAACACATATCAGTGTGGTGGAGCTCATGGTAGGAACTAAACACATATCAGTGTGGTGGAGCTCATGGTAGGAACTAAACACATACCTGTGTGGTGGAGCTATTGGTAGGAACTAAACACATACCAGTGTGGTGGAGCTATTGGTAGGAACTACACACATACCTGTGTGGTGGAGCTCATGGTAGGAACTAAACACATACCAGTGTGGTGGAGCTCATGGTAGGAACTAAACACATACCAGTGTGGTGGAGCTCATGGTAGGAACTAAACACATACCAGTGTGGTGGAGCTATTGGTAGGAACTAAACACATACCAGTGTGGTGGAGATCATGGTAGGAACTAAACACATACCTGTGTGGTGGAGCTCATGGTAGGAACTAAACACATACCAGTGTGGTGGAGCTCATGGTAGGAACTAAACACATACCAGTGTGGTGGAGCTATTGGTAGGAACTAAACACATATCAGTGTGGTGGAGCTATTGGTAGGAACTAAACACATACCTAGTGTGGTGGAGCTCATGGTAGGAACTAAACACATACCAGTGTGGTGGAGCTCATGGTAGGAACTAAACACATACCAGTGTGGTGGAGCTCATGGTAGGAACTAAACACATACCAGTGTGGTGGAGCTCATGGTAGGAACTAAACACATACCAGTGTGGTGGAGATCATGGTAGGAACTAAACACATACCATGTGTGGTGGAGCTCATGGTAGGAACTAAACACATACCTGTGTGGTGGAGCTCATGGTAGGAACTAAACACATACCAGTGTGGTGGAGCTATGGTAGGAACTAAACACATACCAGTGTGGTGGAGCTCATTGGTAGGAACTAAACACATACCAGTGTGGTGGAGCTCATGGTAGGAACTAAACACATATCAGTGTGGTGGAGCTCATGGTAGGAACTAAACAACATATCAGTGGGGTGGAGCTCATGGTAGGAACTAAACACATACCAGTGTGGTGGAGCTCATGGTAGGAACTAAACACATACCTGTGTGGTGGAGATCATGGTAGGAACTAAACACATACCTGTGTGGTGGAGCTATTGGTAGGAACTAAACACATACCAGTGTGGTGGAGTTCATGGAGAGAACTAAACACATACAAGTGTGGTGGAGCTCATGGTAGGAACTAAACACATACCATGTGTGGTGGAGCTCATGGTAGGAAACTAAACACATACCTGTGTGGTGGAGCTATTGGTAGAACTAAACACATACCAGTGTGGTGGAGCTATTGGTAGGAACTAAACCATACCTGTGTGGTGGAGCTCATGGTAGGAACTAAACAAATATCCGTGTGGTGGAGCTCATGGTAGGAACTAAATACATACCTGTGTGGTGGAGCTATTGGTAGGAACTAAACACATACCAGTGTGGTGGAGCTATTGGTAGAACTAAACACATACCAGTGTGGTGGAGCTATTGGTAGGAACTAAACACTTATCAGTGTGGTGGAGCTCATGGTAGGAACTAAACGCATACCAGTGTGGTGGAGCTCATGGTAGGAACTAAACACATACCAGTGTGGTGGAGCTCATGGTAGGAACTAAACACATACCAGTGTAGGTGGAGCTCATGGTAGGAACTAAACACATACAGTGTGGGTGGAGCTCATGGTAGGAACTAAACACATACCAGTGTGGTGGAGCTATTGGTAGGAACTAAACACATACCAGTGTGGTGGAGCTATTGGTAGGAACTAAACACATACCAGTGTGGTGGAGCTCATGGTAGGAACTAAACACATATCAGTGTGGTGGAGCTCATGGTAGGAACTTAAACACATACCAGTGTGGTGGAGCTCATGGTAGGAACTAAACACATATCAGTGTGGTGGAGATCATGGTAGGAACTAAACACATATCAGTGTGGTGGAGCTCATGGTAGGAACTAAACACATATCAGTGTGGTGGAGCTCATGGTAGGAACTAAACACATACCAGTGTGGTGGAGCTCATGGTAGGAACTAAACACATATCAGTGTGGTGGAGATCATGGTAGGAACTAAACACATATCAGGTGTGGTGGAGCTCATGCTAGGGAACTAAACATATACCAGTGTGGTGGAGCTCATGGTAGGAACTAAACACATACCAGTGTAGTGGAGCTCATGGTAGGAGACTAAACACATACCAGTGTGGTGGAGCTCATGGTAGGAACTAAACACATACCAGTGTAGTGGAGCTCATGGTAGGAACTAAACACATACCAGTGTGGTGGAGCTCATGTTAGGAACTAAACACATACCAGTGTGGTGGAGCTCATGGTAGGAACTAAACACATACCAGTGTGGTGGAGCTATTGGTAGGAACTAAACACATACCAGTATGGTGGAGCTCATGGTAGGAACTAAACACATACCAGTGTGGTGGAGCTCATGGTAGGAACTAAACACATACCTGTGTGGTGGAGCTCATGGTAGGAACTAAACACATACCTGTGTGGTGGAGATCATGGTAGGAACTAAACACATACCTGTGTGGTGGAGCTCATTGGTAGGAACTAAACACATACCAGTGTGGTGGAGCTCATGGTAGGAACTAAACACATACCAGTGTGGTGGAGCTCATGGTAGGAACTAAACACATACCATGTGTGGTGGAGCTCATGGTAGGAACTAAACACATACCAGTGTGGTGGAGCTCATGGTAGAGAACTAAACACATATCATGTGTGGTGGAGCTCATCGGTAGAGAACTAAACACATACCTGTGTGGTGGAGCTATTGGTAGGAACTAAACACATACCAGTGTGGTGGAGTTCATGGAGAGAACTAAACACATACCAGTGTGGTGGAGATCATGGTAGGAACTAAACACATACCAGTGTGGTGGAGATCATGGTAGGAACTAAACACATACCAGTGTGGTGGAGTTCATGGAGAGAACTAAACACATATCAGTGTGGTGGAGCTCATGGTAGGAACTAAACACATACCTGTGTGGTGGAGATCATGGTAGAAACTAAACACATACCTGTGTGGTGGAGCTATTGGTAGGAACTAAACACATACCAGTGTGGTGGAGCTATTGGTAGGAACTAAACACATACCAGTGTGGTGGAGATCATTGGTAGGAACTAAACACATACCAGTGTGGTGGAGTTCATGGAGAGAACTAAACACATACAAGTGTGGTGGAGCTCATGGTAGGAACTAAACACATACCTGTGTGGTGGAGATCATGGTAGGAACTAAACACATACCTGTGTGGTGGAGCTATTGGTAGGAACTAAACACATACCAGTGTGGTGGAGCTCATGGTAGGAACTAAACACATACCAGTGTGGTGGAGCTCATGGTAGGAACTAAACACATACCAGTGTGGTGGAGCTCATGGTAGGAACTAAACACATACCAGTGTGGTGGAGCTCATGGTAGGAACTAAACACATACCAGTGTGGTGGAGCTTCATGGTAGGAACTAAACACATATCAGTGTAGGTGGAGATCATAGTAGGAACTAAACACATACAATGTGTAGTGGAGCTCATGGTAGGAACTAAACACATACCAGTGTGGTGGAGTTCATGGAGAGAACTAAACACATACCAGTGTGGTGGAGTTCATGGAGAGAACTAAACACATATCACTGAATCAAGAGGTGAAGAAAGAATGCTAAATGGGACTGGGAAAACTTGATAGTATAAATTATAATATATACTCTGACGCTTTGTTAGAATCATACATGCAGATTCCATGAACCAGACGTTAAGTTCACAACATGGAAATAGATGAGTAACTTATATACATATATATATACGAGGTCGAGTCAATAAGTAAGTCACACAGTTCTGTGGGATGACAGGTAA
Source organism: Cepaea nemoralis (assembly GCA_014155875.1). NCBI lineage: Eukaryota > Metazoa > Mollusca > Gastropoda > Stylommatophora > Helicidae > Cepaea > Cepaea nemoralis. The sequence goes on along the minus strand of JACEFZ010010794.1, from coordinate 59,827 downwards.
ATGTAGTTGGTGTTTTCTACATGTGTCATTAGGTGACAGCAACATCAAACTTTATATTCCCGTTCGTCAGGTGGCGCTAGGTGTCTCATGCGCATGCGCAGTGCATAAACAAAATGGCGACTGTAATTACGGAGTGTACAACCAAAGAGCAACGTGCTGTTAAGCATTTCTTGTGGGCAAAAGAACTGCCTGCAAAGGACGTTCATAAGGAAATGCTGCCTGTTTATGCTGACAAATGTTTGTCCCATAAAGTGGTGCATAGCTGGGTAGAAAAATTTTCTCTGGGACACTCTAAAATTGTTGATGAAATCCGATCTGGTCGTCCTGTTGAGATTGCAACAGAAGCATCCATGCAACTGGTGGAGGAGATGATTAGAGGTGACAGGCGAGTAACGATATACTCTGTAGCATCTGCAATAGGGTGCTCACATGGTTCAGCATACAGCATAATGCATGATCGATTGAAATTTAAGAAAGTGTGCTCAAGGTGGGTACCCAGACAATTGAAGGAGGAATACAAAATGAACCGATTTGGCCTGTCCTTGCATCTTCTCTGTTGATACGAAGATGAAGGAGAAGACACGCTGAACAGGACTGTTACTGGGGACGAATAATGGATGCATTACTACCAGCCCGAATCAAAGCATGCTTCAATGCAATGGAAACATCCTTCTTCGCCTTGTGTCCAAAAATTCAAGGTTACGCCATCAGCAGGGAAGGTGATGCTGACAGAGTTCTGGGATTAACCAACTAAAGTGGGAAGTTCTGGAACATCCACCTAACAGCCACCACTTCCACCCTAGCGATTTCCACCTTTTTGGTCCACTGAAAACCCACCTTGGCGGGAGACATTTCGTGAAGGGAGAAGCTATACACAAAATTTTGTGTATAGTCCGAGCCACTATACACAAAAAAATGTTGTGGCTAGTACAAGCCGCTATTCACAAAAATTTGAAGAAGACTCTATTATTCTCTCTTCTCGTCTGTCTTTTTTTTTTTTTTGCAAGTTGTTTTTCTTCAAACACTCACAAAGACAATATTTGTCGACAAGGACACACTCTACATACAGTGATATTTTATTTGCCAAATAAAATTCACGTTAAACAAAGACATCTATTAGATTCATCTGAGACTCAATCACTCCGTCCTTGCCTGGGGGATGCGCCCCCTGGCAGCTACCGCAGATCCATAGAGAACACTTTATTCAGATGCTTCGAGTTTCTCAGTTCTATATTTTAGTTCCTAAACAAGCAACTAGAAAGTCACTTAGAAGCCCTGGAGATGTGGATATACAGATGAATATGTCATATTTCATGGAAACAAAACAATCAAATGCAGAGGTTCTAGAAAAACTGGGAATGAATAGAAATAGAGAGAGTTGACGGAAGAAATAAAGTGGAGGCAAGTCAAATATTTCGGCCATGTTATTGTTAAAAGACATGATACTCTTATAAAAACCGGTCTCTGTGGCTGAGGGCTCGCGAACGTGGTTTGTGAGCCCGTATACCCGGGTTAGAAACACAGCGGTGCTGGTTTTTTTCGAAAATAGGTATAAGAGCCGGTTGTTCAGAAAACAATGGCACACTACTGAACGTAAAATTTGCCCAGGAATCAAGAACAGCGAAAATATTGGGGTTGACTGCTACATCCTGTGAAGGACATGCAACTTAATAACTCTTATAAAAACTATACTGGAGGGCAAGGTTGAGGGCAAGCGAGCAAGAGGTAGACAACGATACAAGAGGGAAGATAACATCAAGAGATGGACGAACATCAGCCTGACAGAATGTACAGCCAAGGCGAAAGACAGACAGTGTTGGAGATCCATTGCAGCCAACCTGCATTGTGGAGACGGCACTTGATTGACTGATTAAAACTTCTTTTTAAAAAAATTGCTAGCGGGGAGTTGAACCCCAGTATCCCACATGACAGGCAGAGATACTAAACACTACACTACTGAGAACACAATGATAGATCCACAAACATTAATAATGTAGTCAAAAGGAAGTAGACATCATGTGACCAGCCAAATAATCAAGTGACCAGCCACAAATTTTTGTGTATAGCGGCTCATACTACTCACAAAATTGTGTGTATAGTCACTCCGTTTCGTGAATGATGCCGAAGTTGAATGTGAAGTGAAAATGTGGTTTAGAAAACAGAGCACGCAGTTCTATGCAGCCGGTTTGGGAGGTCCGATAAAATGATGGGATAAGTGCATTAATGTTGGTGGAAATTGTGTTGACAAATAAAGAGACAATATATGTATAAAAAATAATCTGGTTTCAAGTTGTTATCATAGTTAAGTTATTTTTCTAAAGCCATTTGTGACTTACTTATTGACTTCCTCTCATGTATGTGTGTGTGTGTGTATGTATATATATATAGAGAGAGAGAGCGAATAGACGCTTTGTTTATTCACAGGGCCCTACGAATAGACACTTCCTAACTAGAATAGACACTTCCTAACTAGAATAGACACTTCCTAACTAGAATAGCCTTTGTTGTCTACAACTCACATGACCAAGGAAAGTGAAATACGGGAGACCTAACAACACACACAGAGGGAGAGAATCAGAAACAAGAAAAATAACAATTGAAGGACATGGAGGCTGCTAGAGTTAGGAGACTGATAGGAGGACAAGGCGTGATGGTCTATGCTCCAATAGAGGATAAAGAAGCATATGCAGCTGCAATAATAAAGCAAAACAAGAGAATTAACAGTAGATGTACCTGTCAATGACATATCACTAAAGCCTGTGAATAGACACTTCCATCACTAAAACATGTCCTCGATACACAGATGCAACTCGCGCTTCCGTGATGATTCATTACTACTGACTGTGTAACAGTAACATCCTGTGGCCTATGTCTCGTCTGTCTCCTGACTCAAGACTACTTGTTTAAACACTCACTAAAGTAAAGATCACTAGTTAAACACACCGAAGAGATTATTGAATGCTCAATTCTAGTATACAAACATTCCTCACAAACTCAGATGTAGCCATGCATGCCATAGCCATCCATATGTGACAGCTTAACTCACTTCACTGCAACTTGGTCGTGGAGACAACAATAGACCTTCGATATCATTATCATTAATCAATGTGAATCAATATAATTCTTTACATATCCAGACTATTAGATTGCTTACACAATCCTACACAATGACCACAAACCTTGCCCGGCTTACCTTGTAACACACTGCGGCGAATTCTCGAGGTCAACGATTGTTCAATCAATATGCGTTATCTTTATGTATAGTCACAGTTGGCCACTAGAATATAACTGTAACATATTAAATTAAGCGCGTCCGCCACACAACTGGATCATCACGTTCCAGGAAACACGACCGACGTGTAACAGTTTAGACCCTATACAACAAACACGTTCTGTGTCCTTTCTCGGTCTCTCCCGATCCGCAAACAGGCCCGACGACAATAGTTCATTTTCAAGTTCGCTTTTAACGTCCAGTTAAACTTTTGACCCTGCACAAAGCCAACATGTTGGCGAAATCCGACTAGGGAGGGTTTTTCGTGTACCCTACTTGATTCTGTCGGCGCGTTGCGCCGATGACAGGTGTTCAGATGGAACAGGCAGGAGGCGCCGCTGATTATTGATTGTTTCCCAAAATGGTTTATTTTGGGAATTCTTCATGCTACCCTCATCATCAAACTACTGAGCGTAATCTTGCCAAGAAATCAACAACAGCTGTAAAATGCTGGTATTGACAGCGATGTCCTGTAAAGGATATGCGAAAAAAATATCTCATCATGCGCCACGCCGATAAACGGTTGTGATCGTGTTTCAACCTCTCACACAATCACCAGATCTTGTCCTGACTATTGCATGCAGCTTATATAGCCATATGGCATTCAGGTATTTACCTACGAGGGTAAGTGAATAAGTAAGTCACAAATGGCTGTAAAAAAAATCACTACATATGATAACAACTTGAAACCAGTTTAATTTTATACATACATTGTCCCTTTATTTGTATACATACATTGTCCCTTTATTTCTCAACATAATTTCCACCAACATTGATGCGCTTATCCCAGCATTTTATCAGTCCTTCCAAACCGGCTGCATAGAACTGCGTGCTATGTTTTAATTTACTTGCCATACCACAAAACTGTGTGACTTACTTATTGACTCGCCCTCGTAACTTTTTCTACCCAGCTATGCACTGCTTTACGGAATAAACATTTCGCGAATGACGCCGAAGTTGAATGTGAAGTGAAAACGTGGTTTAGAAAACAGAGCACGCAGGTCTATGCAACCGGTCTGGGAGGACTGATAAAACGATGGGATAAGTGCATCAATGTTGGTGGAAATTATCTTGAGAAATAACGGGACAATGTATGTATAAAAATAAACTGGTTTCAAGTTATCATATTTAGTTATTTTTCTACAGAAATTTGTGACTCACTTATTCTTACCCTCGTATTCCCCCCCCCCTTGCTCTCTGCCCATCAATTTTGTCAGTCTTCACAAATTTTTCATGTTTTTCATCCATCATAATGGGCTTCAAGTGTATTCACAGTCCACGTCTAAGTTCTCTATCAGCTTACCGTTTTCGCGTGTTTCTTGAAGGACTCATTCGTTTTTCCCTCTCGCATTGCATTCTTTACATGTTCCTCAAAAATCACACCACTGTGACTATTAGATGTTTCTCAGCCTTGTTATACACTCTCTCTCTCTCTCTCTCTCTCTCTCTCTCTCTCTCTCTCTCTCTCTCTCTCTCTCTCTCTCTCTCTCTCTCACACACACACACACACACACACACACACACACACACACCATGCATGCATGCATGCATCCATACATACACGCATACACACACACACACACACACTCACACACACACATTGCAGACAGACAGACACACACACAGATACATACACACAAGCACACACGCACGCACCCATCCACCCACCCACCCACCCACACACACACCCACAGGCACGCGCACGCACATACACAACACATACACACATACATACAACTGTATAGGCTCTATGCAGCACTTGAACACTCCTCAGCAGCTATTTTATTGGTGACTGTTCTTCCATCTTGCAAAAGTCTACCTTTGCTGTTACAATTATTGTTCTAATCTCTACAATATCAGTCAATCGGGTGCTGTTTGCACAATGAAGGCTGGCTGCAATGGATCTCCAACATTATCTGTCTCTCGCCTTGATTGTACATTCTGTCAGACTGCTGTTCGTCCATCTCTTGGTGTTATCTTCCCACTTGTATCATTGTCTACCCATGCTCGCTTGTCTTAAACCTTACCCTCTGGTATGGTTTCTTGAAGAGTGTTGTGTATTCCCTGTAGCCAAGGGCTTACAAACGCGATTCATAATCACGCGTACCATGTTCGAAACACAGCTGCGGGAGATTTGGAAGCAGACTGCCTAGCGCTGGTGTTCATTCAATGATATGAGTGCCGGTTGTTCAGAAAGCAATGACAGGCTACTGAACGTAAATTTGCCTAGAAATCACAAACAGCCAACAACAAAAACATGACGGTGTTGACTACGACGTTCTGCAAAGGATATGCAAACCAATGTATTTCTCTTAACGTGGCTGAAATATTTCACTTGCCTCTTGTTTTTATTTCTTTCATCAATTCTCTTTTAATTTCCAGTTTTTCTAGACCCTCTGTATTTGATTGTTTTTGTTTTCACGAAATACGAGATATTCTTCTGTATACCCACAAGTAGTACTATGTGTGACATACAGGTCGAAAATTGGAGGGTTCTGGGAGATTTTACTAAGAACAAAGAAGGAGGTGCTGGAGGGACTGGGAGGTGCGGTTGTCAACGTCCTAAAGACCTAGGGAAATGAAACTCGGGTTCAGACAGGCAACAAACTCCATTCTGATACATTCTGATATAATTTATTCACAGTAATCTGGCGAAGAATGGGTTTCGCAGCCAGTTACAATATTTACGATATCACAGGAGTTCATAACAAAGCAATCATACACATAACCATCACAGCAAAACTCTATCAACTATCTTATAATCAACAATCCTTAAATACACTTGGGTTCTATCTATCAAGTCCCCCTTAAGCTAAACCCTCCTTCGTCCTCGGTGTCCAGTCGACGTCTGCCCTTCGACGTGTCGGGCGGACACGGGGTGTAACTCTCTTCGAGCTTCTCGTGGAAATGGTCCTGGCACGCTGTAGGCGGGGTTCCACCTGTGTCCACGGAGCTGTAGGCAAACTGACCCATCATTCTCGAAGGCTCGAGATTGTTCGAGCGTTCGAGTGGTTACGTTTACTTCCCTTATATTGGTGCTATATCCCTTCTATAAATCCCTTCTAACTTTCTGTCCATACCTACTCTATGTGAGACCTTGACAGCGGTCATATTTTTTTAGTAAGCGCAAAAAGGAGGAGCGGGAGGATCGGTTATATGAGCTGTAAAGGGTCGTAGGAGCTTATACACTATCATCATACGGGTTAGTGAGCTTCAAATAAAAACCTTAAAAAGTAAAGATGGCAGCAAGTACTGGTTGTACGGGTATGGCGTATTTAAATTTGTTGTTCAGGGGTGGGTGAGTGGGAGTGTAGGTAGATAAGTGCTTCAGAACACTATCATCATACGGGTTACAGAGCTTCAATGACAACATTAAAAAGTAAAGATGGCCGCTAGTACTGGTTGTAGTGGGTATGGTGTAGTGAAATTCGTTGTTAAGGGGTGGACGAGTGGGGGAGTAGCTAGCTAACTGCTTCTGAACACTATCATCATACGGTATCAGATCGTTAAATGAAAACCTTAAATTAAAAGAAACTAAAGATGGCTGTCTGTGTCCCCGTGGGTGCCGAGTTCGAATTCTAATGGGGTGGTCTCGTGGTAGAAGAAATATTTATTGATTTTTGTTATTATTTGTGATGGCGAGAGCTGGTGGTATTAATCAGACTATGTTTAGAAAATGAGAGGTGGTGTGCAGGGATGACGATTGTGTCTTGTTGGTACCCCAGACACCGTGGGGTGACAGGTTGGAATCTCGGTACTTTGTCGTTGGTAAGATTAGTTGGGGTGTCTAGTTGGTAATACGGGTTAGGGTTATGGCCGCCTTGTCTGGCCGTATCGCCGCGGCCACTAGTCCCACTGCCGATGAAAACCACGTTCACACGATTTCACAATTGTACCTACACTTAACAAAATATAACATAATATAACAGAATGGCTTATAGGGGAGAGTTGGCTGGTGTGCAACGAGAAGATTTTCAACGCACGGGTGAGCACCCTGCTTGGGGGTAGCTAGGGATTGTCGTGCTGTGACGACGGGGTAGTGAACAATTAGTTACCACTGTACCATCAGAGAGAGAGAGAGAGAGAGAGAGAGAGAGAGAGAGAGAGAGAGAGAGAGAGAGAGAGAGAGAGAGAGAGAGAGAGAGAGAGAGAGAGAGGTCGCAAGAGTTGTTGGTTAACATCTAGAATGTGTGAAACGGCTGACCTTCTATTTGTAATTTTAATTAATTTTCTGGAGATCTGCTGGACTGACATTTGTTATGAAGTCTTCAATAAACTAGGAAACCCAGTGACGATGGAGTTGAATTGTCTGTTGATGCATTCGGCCTGAATGTCTTTACCTCTTGCACTGTTATAGAGAGGTAAATTGGTGCCGTATACAGCGGATCTGAAATCCTGGATTGTCGCGGAGTACCTCCACAAACGGCACATATTGGAACCTCTACGACGCTTGCACAGGGCGAAACTGGCCGTTTTGAAAACTCTGTAATGACTGCCCAGAGACAAGATTACGGCACGGTTCTACACTTCTATTGAACGACTGTCAAGAGGCGAAACTTTTACACGATTCCTCCGACGACTGACCAGAGGCGAACTTCTGGCAGTTCATTCTCGAGAATACCCGCCCAGGGGTATTTCCTGTATAATCGTTTGCTATCAAGGGCCTATCCAAAGGCGGCAGTCGAGAATACCCAACCCGGGGGTATTTCCTGTATAATCGTTTGCTATCAAGGGCCTATCCAAAGGCGGCAGTCGAGAATACCCGCCCCAGGGGTATTTGCTGTACAGTCGGTTGACCACCTATAACGGGCCTATTAGTTCTCTACAGTGAGGGCAGTTGTCGTTGCTGAGCTTACGGGAACTGTGCAGCTGAATTGACTGAACTGCTGCACTCGTCGTCGTGTTGCCGGACTAATTTGGTCATTATTTTACAAACTCCTCCTGCTGCTGGCCAGAGGATAATACGCGCAGACACACGGTGAATAGACTATAATTAATTTTATTAATTGTAAATTTGATTTATTTTAGTTACAACTGTTGCGGTATGGAACAGGACGAGGCTTCTTTAACTCAGGCATGTGTGTATAATTATTTGTTTTAAAACAGAATTGAAGAATTGAAAACATGCATGCTTCTGAAGATTGGTCTTTGAATAACATTTTGCAGAATAAGGGATAGCGAAAGGAAGGCTGCATACGTATTGAAAAACAACAAGGGATTTTCTATCTGGCGTCTTTAATAGCAAGCGTTTTAACCATGATGTTGTGGAAATTATAAAAGAAAAGAGATCAGGTGAAGGGTTTGAATGTTAGGTTAGAATGGTTGAAAGTGTCAAAATTGCGACATTTAAGCTATGAAGGTTATGAAGGCGTGCTGAGTTGCTATGGAAATCTTTTATAGGAAGCTAGGACGTGTGACAGAGTTGATGGATAGCTTAAAAGTGGACGTAGATAGAATTTCGTCTATGATAGAATTGATAAAGAGGCAAACGCTTGAAAGAACGGCGCACGAGACGGGTATGAGATATTATGATGTGGGCAAGTCCAATAGATGGCAGCCAGTTGATAGGAATGATAAACAGTGCGGCAACAATATTAAAGTTATTAGCTATATAAATATGAAAGCAGATAAGAGTGAGACACAGAGATATATAGTGAAACAAAACAAAAATTTAGGAATTGGTAATGGCCAGAAAAGGAATTTGTATAAGAAACAGTGGTCTTGGCCTTCAAATAGTGAAAACGCAAGAGCTTTACGAGAAAACTGGTTGCAGATCAGACAGTTGCGATATTCGGTTGCAAGGTTGAGTAACAGAGAAGAAAACACAGACAGAACTTTAGGTGGTCAGAAGGTGTTTTCAGTCTTTAGTGTCAGACAGGAAAAAGAGACACAGACACAGACAGTCAGTAATGTGGAGAAGAGTACTCAGACACAGATTGATAAAGTGGAAAGAAAACTCAAATAAAACCAACTCAGTTGAAAGTGACAAAGGGAGACACGGTTAAATTTAGGCAGGCAGGCAGTGCAGAGGTTAGACAGGCCAAGACAAAAGACACCAAAAGAAAAATTAGAGAGAGTGCCAAGGCTAGATCTGCAACGAGTTTGCTTTGTAAATATAGGGGATGATTCGTCAGAGGCATCGGATCACCAAGGGAGCAGTAGTGCGGAATACTAGGTTAATAAATTTGCATGCAGATAATGAAGAAGAGAGTTTAGCCGGGTTAGCAGATATTGAAGATAATGTACGTGACCATAAAGTAACTAAATTCAAAAGGAATAAGAAAATTGTAAAAGAAGAGTATCCAGAGTGGAGAGGAATTAATTCTTCCAATTGGACATTTGGCAGTAACCAAGAAACTATGGCTGTTACTGATGATTCGTTAAGGGAAGATACCAGTATATATGGCAGAAAAGTAGCAAAAGCTAGGAGACGAATTCCAAAGATGGGGGAAAAAGATACTTTCAAAAAGAAAGATGCTTGTCTAGTAGAAAGTAGAACACAAAAACAGCAGAAGGCTGAAGCGGAGGATAAACTTAGAAGTCTCATGAAATCGATAAGACCATGGTTATATTTAAATAAGAATTAACTGATACGTGAGGATTTAAGTATTTTGTAATTGAGGTTGGAGTAATTCCAGTTTGATGGGCGTTACTGTCTAAAATAAACGAACTGAGGCCATTTTATAGTATCACAGTATGTAGTATATGGTATAGATATACTAGATCAAATGTTGTGTTTGGAGCAGAGAGGATTAGAGTGAAGAGCTGTGGAGAATCACTGCAAGTGATGTGTGATGTTGAGAACTGATGTAGTGCTGTCTTGTGTTGTATAATTTGTCTTGGGGTATAGAAGAGTGAGCGTAAAAATACATGAATCAGTCATAGAATAGTGACAGATTGGGTAGTGCGGCTGTTATAGGTTGACAATAGTGTGAGCGAAGAGACAAGATGGAAGGTATAGAATGCATGTTCGAAGTTTTGAGCATCGAAGTGCTCTGCGTAGCTGCGCTATAGAGAATTACGGGTGCAAAGGTATCCCTGCGTGCATAGAGGGTAAAATGTGTTTGGTTGTGATGAGTGGAGAGTGGACGATTGGGAGTGTGAAACGTCCCTTGTCCGGAATGATCGGATGGATTGGGGTGCTCACGTTGAGTGATGTGTGCTAGAGTAGTAGACGTAAGGTAAACTTGACACGAAGGTAAGCTTATTATGAATGTTGATTACTGGAGTTAATGCCTTGTCTGAGCTGGGTTGACGCAGAGCTTTTGAAAGAGGAGTGAATGGTTGAGAAAAACTTAAATAAGGGAGTAATTGGAGCATTTTACTACATGATGACAGATATAGAATTAACGTTTTAGTTGACTTTTTTTATGAGGCAGATTCAATATCGTTGACGGATGCATTCTGACGTGAGCGTGCCTGATGCAGAGGAATGAGAGAATAGAGTATAGCGAGGACATACTCAGCATGTCAGACTGAGGTTTGTTGTGATGGGTTGTTGTTAAATTTAATAAGGATGGTTAGTGTGAAAAAAGGGATATAGCTAGATTATGTGTGTTGAGCTGGTTGGTAGGATGCGTTTCTGGTTGGTGTTCCGAACGTAGTCTAAGAGATGTGGGTGACGTGAGTGCCAGCGCTGTAGGGTTAAAGCAGTTGCTGTGAGGGATGAGAGATGAGAAGTGATGTAAGCAGGGGAAGAAGGCATATTGGAGCAGAATGTTTACTACAAACTTGAGGATTGTAGCTGACTGTTGGATTGTTAATACGGGACAGTGTGGTGTCTGTGGCGTCAGCTGTGGAGTTGAATTGTGAGAGTGCGCAGTCTCAAATAATGAGATGGATTGCGAGATATCTAGATAAAAAATGCTTTTTTTTTTTTGCTAGTGCTTTGCTAACAAAAGTGACAAAATTTGAGAGAAAAAGGGTGTATTCATAAATTGTTGACTTGGTTAATAATTGCTTTTTAGTTGCAAGTAATTAGCAATACGGTGTTTTCAGTTGATAATTGTATATATTATTTTGAATAATGTTGGAGGATAGACGCTGTCCGTACAAGTGACAGATATTAAGGGGGAAGTGTGTTGTGTCCTGATTTGTGGTCTCTATTTCCTTTTGAATTGTTTAATATTAGCATATTAGTTTGACCAATTATTCTGAGTTGTAATTATCAGTTCGAAAAAGTGTTAATTATTTTGGTCCTTATGATTGAGTTGTCGTTGCTCAAACTTGGATTTGGTTCTAAGTAAAGTGGCTTTTTGGTTTTGTTAAGTGATAAAAACTGAGTGTTCAATTACGTTGAGTTAAGAGCAGAGAGTATAAGGTTGGGTGACCATGCTAATAAGGTCCTTGGAAGTTGGTATACGTCTGGATGAAAAATTACGTTCAGAACCATGATATGGGGCGACCTTAAGACATAAAAAGAGATATCTTTGCCTTGTTGGCGTTGGTTTTTAGCAAACCTGGGGTAGATATGGATTGAGTGCCATGAGGTTAGAGGTGATGGGTAGGTATTTTGTAGTGGCTTGGAGGTTGCTTGGCTGCCGTGGCTGACGGCGTAACCGACATCAACTAGAAGATAGATAACGAGGTTGCAGGGTTTTAGGAAACTTAAGCTTGCTGCGGGTGGCAGCAATAACTGGAGTAAACATGGACTGAGCGCCATGTTTGGGATATGGGTTACTAGTTTTCAGTTTAACCTGGGGGTTGGCCATAAAGGGAGCTGTAGATATCAGCACAACTTGTAATGGTTGATTGGACATTAAATTATGTGGATGTTTTCAGAAGGTGATATCAAATGAACAGTGATAGTATATTTTTTTGGGTGCTGTGGTTTCGCAGCATGACCCAGAGTAAACAGATTGAAGGCCACGAGGTAGAGGTGATACAAAATGTCTATAATAGATTGCTGGGTTGAAAATGGTGGACGTTCAGCGCCATGAGGACGTTGGTAGTAAAAAAAATTGTTTTAGCTGTAGATAACAGCATAACCAGTAGTGGTCATTTTTTTTAAAGAACGGATACACAAATTAATAGGTTTCGACTAGGATGTTTAATTATGAAGGTTGGGCCTAAGATTTTGTTTAGACTTTATTTAGCATAAAGTCTACTCGGAACAATGGGGGGTAAAAGTGAGTGGTTTGGATTTTTTTCATTTCTTCTTGCCTTTTCTGGTGCGCACCATTTCTCTGTCTTTCTATCCTGTGCTGTGTGGATGAATTCAAGTTATGTTAAACCTTTAAGATTGGAGTAATTGTAATAATTTTTATCATGGCGATGTCTACACGTTGATGATGGAATCTAGTGAGGGTTTAAGCGGAGTGCTGCAACTATGGGGAAATGATGATGACGAAGAAGAAGCATAAGTAATTAAGTTCACAGTGAATAATAGAAGGAGTTTTAAGGTCTGTAATATTGAGGGTTTAAGCGGATTGCTTGTGACCCTGTGGAAGAGAAGAAGAAGCATTAATGATCCATATATAGTGGAGTTTTATAGTGTGTCATGGAGAATAGCGGATAGCTATAAGTTCCATGCGTAGTTGAAAATTTCTTAATAAGGATCAGGAAGGGTGTTGGTTGTAATGATTTACAGAAGTTCTATAATGTAGCTTACTTAGATTTTGTGGGATGAGGGTGTTAAATAGGTTTTATTTTAGACTTTTCAGGGAAAAGTCTTTGTCAGAGGAAGGGAAGGAATATAACAGAGTGGCTTATAGGGGATAGTTGGCTGGTGTGCAACGAGAAGATTCTCAACGGACGGGTGAGCACCCTGCGGGGGGTAGCTAGGGATTGTCGTGCTGTGACGACGGGGTAGTGAACAGTTAGTTACCACTGTACCATCAGAGAGAGAGAGAGAGAGAGAGAGAGAGAGAGAGAGAGAGAGAGAGAGACAGAGAGAGAGAGAGAGACAGAGAGAGAGAGAGAGAGAGAGAGAGAGAGAGAGAGAGAGAGAGAGAGAGAGAGAGAGAGAGAGAGAGAGGTCGCAAGAGTTGTTGGTTAACATCTAGGATGCGTGAAACGGCTGACCTCTATCTGTAACTTCATTTTAATTAATTGTCTGGAGATCTGCTGGACTGGCATTTGTTATGAAGTCTTCAATAAACTAGAAAACCCAGTGACGATGGAGTTGAATTGTCTGTTGATGCATTCGGCCTGAATGTCTTTACCTCTTGCACTGTTATAATAACATAAAAACAGAACACAATATGCCCATTAATTACGCCAGCTGTTACACACACACAAACACACGTACGCGCGCGCGCGCGCACGCACAAAAATCAATAATACGCGACCTTGTGTATATGACCAATTCCTTAATCCCTGGGATTATCTCCACCGTTATAAATGATCACGGCGAAAGTTACAACATGAGACATAATTGCCGGTAGCGGTCCTTTTTATATGACGATTCAGTAATCGTGTATTTGTGTATGACCATTTACCACTGCCTATAGCTTTGTGTAGTATTATTGAGAATCATCTGTTATGCACACTGTATTAGACCGTGTGTGGCCTTCCATAACTGGTATAGTGTCTATGTGTCTGTTATGCTGTATGTTTTATTCTATTGCCATGTCTTATTTGCAGGAAGTGTCATGTGGTTGTCTAGTGGAATTCCCCTCCCCCCCCCCCCCCCCCACTCAGAAATCATATCTTTACTGTCATTAGAGACTATTCATCTTATCCGTCCATTGTCATTGCTTCTATGTAGTGCATAAACTCTTTTTCTCATTGCAATTGGCATATTTATATTAGTCAGTATGTTTTCCAGCTTACCAAAGACTATCTTCAACATAATGAGTCTTGGTCTATCCTCTTAAAGGAACCTCCCATCAGATATTGCTGTTTTTCCGTGTTCAGTAATTTTGTCCGTTCCTTCTTGTAGTTCTTGGCTACTGTTTCACCAATTCAAGCTCCATGTCTTTACTCTTATGTGTTAGTGTGTTAGAAATAAAACAACATCTCTCAAGATAGACATATATTGCCACATTGTATACAAAAAGAAGCAATATGCATAGACACAATATATAAATATAGTACTAAATAGTCAGTATTTTAAAGAATTCAAGTACATTATTACACATTAAATTACATAAAAAACTAAACACAGTGATATGTATAAATATCACACACCCGTGTTACACTAGCAAATAAGTACACAGCAGAATGGTATGAATACGTTGGTGTATTAGTTACATAAAATTGGTACATACAATATGCCATCATTCCAATTCTTGGACAGGTTCTATGTAGCGCCTCAACACTCTTTTTCTCGTTGCAAATGATATCTTTTTATTGGTCAGTATGTTTTCCATCCTGCAAAAGGCTACATTCGCCTTGGCAATTTGTGTTGCAATCTCGTCAAGGCATCTCCCATAAGATGTTATGACTGTTGTGAGATAATTGTACCGATTCACTTGCTTAAGAACATTACTATTTACTTGTATAATACATTGTGGTATTTCCTTCTTTCCAGTTACGACCATAATCCGTGTTTTCTTACAATTTAATTATAACCTTAGTTGTTCATTGTGTGCGACAATCGCATCTATTAAATACTGCAGATCCTGCTCAATGTCAGCAATCAAGACTGTCTCATCCGCATATCTATAGATATTGATGTTACATCCACCAGTGATGATTCTTTTCATATCTTCTACATTTCTGAAAATATTTTCACTCTACACGGGAAAAAAGATCTGGAGACATTATACATCCCTGTCTCATACCTCTTTTAATAGGCTGATATTGACCTCTTCATTATCAGGTTCTTATGGCGCCTTGTTATTTCCAATATATATATTGTTTACAAGTCTAAGGTCTTTCCCATCAATTTGTAGAGCTGCAAATATCTTTTTCAAGTTGGCATTTCTTACTTTATCTAAAGCCTTTGTGTAGTCAATAAAGCAAAGATGCAGGCCTTTGTTTACTTCTTTAGAACGTTCAATTAATCTTCTCAGCATAAACACGGCATTTACTGTAACCTTGCCTTCTACAAACCCACATTGTTCTTCTTCTATTCCGTCTTGTATTTTCTTCCTAACTCTTTGCATGATAATTCTTCGCAAAATCTTCATGATGTGGTTCATTATACTAATTGTTCAATGTTGATCACTTTCCAAGGCTCCTGATTTCTTCGGGATTGCAATAAATATAGAATTACATAATTCAGGAGGTATATCTCCAGTATCATATATTGTGTTCTGTAGTCTGGTGACTTGGTATATTCCATATTCGTCTAAGGCATTGATCATTTCTGTTTTGATGTTGTTTGGACCAGAGTTCTTGCCAGTTTTCAAATGGTTAAGAGCATTGTGAACATTCATATTTAAAAAAAAAAAATGATGGTCCTTCATTATTATTTCGAATATCATACAGTTCTTCAGGGACGCAGAGGTGTTTCTAAAGGCATCAGGACCAGGTTGTATACTGGCCAAGACCTACTAACACGTCATAGTCGTGCGTCCTGGGCAACAGGTCCCTTCGGGGTCCTCGCTAATGTAGTAGGATCGCTGATTCTGCCGAAGTCGGAGAGTATCTGCCTGCACGGCGAGAAACCACCAGTCAGCGCAACAATAAGCCAGACACGGGACAACGGATACTCGCGCAAACCTCATTCCGGTATGACATCACACTGATGTTTGGACAACAGGATGTCTTTATCCGACATACAGGACTTCACGCTGGAGTTCACAGCCAGCGAACGCAAGCAAGCAAGCAAGCAAACTGTTCTCTTAAATCATCATAAGAGTATTTCATATAATCTGATCATACATGTAAAATATGATCTTTCTGTATTATGATTTTTTTTAAATCTTTTGTTTTCATGCAGCCTGTTGATGTATGTGTTATTTTATTAGTTAGCTCCTGACTTCTTTTGTACATTAATTTGGTATTTTACCGTTGTGTTGTTTTTCAATTTATATGCAATTTTTCTGGAGCCATGCTTCTGTTGCCTCCTTTCATAATGTTTTAATTTTTGTCTATGAATATCTTCATGTTTGTCAGGATTATTTTTGTTGTGTCTTCTTGTTCCATTAGTCGTAATATTCCTTCAGTCATCAATTTCTGACGGCCTACTTTCTTTGCTTTTGGAATAGTTATTTCTTAAGCCATACATTGATATCTTCATCAGTTCACATTGATCATCCACATCTTGAAATAAGATCTCTATATAAGACAATATATCAAATCTGTTCTCTACTTCTATGTTAAAATTTTCATGTATTTCCTTATCATTCTTTAATGTACACAGATCATATGTAGTGTTTATTGGTGCATACTTCACTTTCTTTAACTTTACCTTCAATGTGCTTGTGATCAATCTGTGATCACTGCAACAGTCTGCATTTGGAACTGTTTTTTGCGATTATTAACGCATTTCGAAACCTTCTGCTAATCAGGATATAATCAATCTGATTTCTAATCTTGTTGTCAGGACCCCTCCATGACCATAATCTTCTTGGATGTTGCTTAAACCAGGTGTTTGCAACAATCAATTCATGCTCTTTTGCACATTCTACAAGTCTGCATCCACATTCGTTTTGCTCTCCCAAATCACGTTTGCCCACTATGCATCCATAACCTTGATTTCCTACTTTCGCATTGAAGTTATCATACTTGTTCATGTGACGGCATACCCTGTTTGGTCCAAACCAACGTTTTGTTTGGCACTGAATCAGTTAACTGTACAAGTGGGCGGAGTCAAGTAACAACAGCGGCAGAACCAACTTGTGGTATTTTACATTCTAGTTTGCTGTCACTTGTGGGTGGTCTGTGTTTTCTCCTTCACGTGTCTCACCTGAAGTTGTCTTCTCTTTTAGGTGTCTCACCTGAAGGTGTCTTCTATTTTAGGTGTCTCATCTGAAGGTGTCTTCCCCTTTAGGTGTCTCGCCTGAAGGTGTCTTCTCCTTTAGGTGTCTCATCTGAAGGTGTCTTCTTCTTTAGGTGTCTCACCTGAAGGTGTCTTCTCTTTTAGGTGTCTCATCTGAAGGTGTCTTCTCTTTTAGGTGTCTAGCCTGAAGGTGTCTTCTCCTTTAGGTGTCTCATCTGAAGGTGTCTTCTTCTTTAGGTGTCTCATCTGAATGTGTCTTCTCTTTTAGGTGTCTTATCTGAAGGTTCTTCCCCTTTAGGTGTCTCACCTGAATGTGTCTTCTCCTTTAGGTGGCTCATCTGAAGGTGTCTTCTCCTTCAGGTGTCTCATGTGAAGTAGAAATCGGCAGTCACAACTCTCCAAACCACTCTAAAATGTAAAGGCAGTTGAGTTGAGCAAGCAACCGATACGACAACACCCCGGACACTTCCATACGTGCTCCGTCTTCATCTTCAACAACCAGCGAAGAGTTCTCATACAAATGGTGCCCGTTGCAATCTAACTATCTGGCTGTGTGGCCTTTCTTCGGAGTACTGAGTGTCCGCAAGTTCCTCTAGTCACTCCAAGACTCACCGTTCTCTCCAGGCAATGATGGTGTACCTATTCTTCCACACTATACACACGATCCCAATTGCCTTTAACACATCTTATCATGCACCAATACTCCGCACTACACTCTGTGTAGATCCAGCCAATGTGTCCAACTGTTCGTTTCCCAACACACCACAATGCTCGAGGAAAAGGCCTAAAGATGCCCCTTAGTTTAAAAAAAAACTTTGAAGCACGCCTGCCCGTAAACCCAACTCAGTGTTGGAGCCGTAAAGCCAGCGACATGTGTGTTGTTTGTCCTGCAGCCAGCGACATGGGGTGTGTGCTGTTTGCCTACAGCCATTACATGTGGGGTTTTTTGTCTTGCAGCCAGCGACATGCGTGTGCTGTTTGTCCTACAGCCAGCGACATGTGTGTGCTGTTTGTCATACAGCCAACGACATGTGTGTTGTTTGTCCTACAGACAGCAACATGTGTGTGTGCTGTTTGTCCTACAGCCCGACATGTGTGTTGTTTGCCCTACAGCCAGCGACATGTGTGTTTGTTTGTCCTACAGCCAGCGACATGTGTGTTCTGTTTGTCCTACAGTCAGCGACATGTGTGCTGTTTGTACTACAGCCAGCGACATGTGTGTTATGTTTGTCCTACAAACAGAAGCCAGCGACAATAACACAATAACACACCAACTAACACTAACTAACACCGGTCTCCATGGCGGATAAGTTACGTATACCCGGGTTCGAAACACAGCAGTGCTGTTTTTTTTTTCTTTCGAAAAGGGATAGGTGCCGGTCGTTAAGATAAAACTTGCCCAGGAATCATGAACAGCCAAAACATGCTGGGATTGAATGCTACGTCCTGTGGAGGACATGCAACTTTTTTAAAAACACTAACACGCTAAGAAACAAACACACTAATAAACAAACACACTAACAAACATATTAACTAACACACTAACCAACAAACACACTACCTAACTAATACACTCACTAACTAGCATACTAACTAACGCTCTAACTAACTAATTAACACACTAACTAAATAGCACATTAAAACAATAACTAACGCACTAATACACACCAAAACACTAACAAACTAACTAACTACCTAATTAACACACTAACTAATCAAGTAACTTAGTAACTAACTAACTAACTAGCTAGCTAGCTAACTAACTAACTAACTAACTAACTAACTAACTAACTAACTAACTAACTAACTAACACAATAACTAGTTAAGACACTAACATACTAACTAAAACACTAACATATTAACTAATACACTAACACTTTAGCTAACTAAATAACTAGTACACTAACACACTAACTAACACACTAACGAATTAACACACTAACTAACTTACTATAACTCTAACGCTCTATTAAACAGACTATCAAACAGACTATCAAATACATTACATTATCAAACACGCTGTCAAATACACTAACTAAGACACAAACTAACACACTAACTAACACATTAACTAACTTACTAAGACATTATTCAACACACTATCAAACATACTACCAAACACACTATCAAACACACAATCAAACACATTAGCTAACGCACTATCTTTAACTGGAGAAGGGGAGAGAGAAACGAGAAAGTATTGTGAACACGGGGAAGAGAGGGGAAAAGAGTAGGGAGATGTCGTGTTGTCGTTCGTTGTGTGGCTAAGCGCCATCCTCCCGGCTACAAAATAAAGGAAGAGAGAGAGAGAGAGAGAGAGAGAGAGAGAGAGGAGAGAGAGAGAGAGGGGGGAGAAGAGGGAGAGAGGGAGGGTGGAGAGAGAGGGAGGGTGGAGAGAGAGAAAGAAAGAAAGAGAGAGAGAGAGAGAGAGAGAGAGAGAGAGAGAGAGAGAGAGAGAGAGAGAGAGAGAGAGAGAGAGAACAGAAAATAAAGGGTTTATAAAAGAAAAGAGAAAATATATATCTTTCTTTGCGTGAACGGCCACTAATTCATTTAGCGGTCCAAAACAGCGTAGAGTGGTAGTCAGTTAAAAACAGCAAGTATTAAGATACACTACAACCTACAAGCGTTACATACCAATCTACACAAGGTGAGTCGTACAAAACAAGTCAAAGATAATGAGACTATGGCCAGTAACCGAGTACCCCGGGGACTCACAGATTACAATCTCTGCACTGAGGATTTCAGCTTTTTAACTACATGCCCAACCTAACTCCTCATCCCAACTTTTATCCTAACGATAACTAAAAATAAAAGATAGGGAGCCTCTGTGGCGAAATGGTCAAGCCGTCTGACTCGGGCTTCGAAGGTTGTGGGTTCGATTCCGGGTCGCGTCCTTCGGTTCACGAGTGCATTTTATTTGGAGACTCCTGAGGCTCGTCGCTGAAGCTACATAATTCGTACTTTGTGCGACGCTTTCCGCGCTGGAGAAAGAGACTGAGCCATATGGGATAAAACCCGGTGCAATGAAGACGGCCATGTCGAATCGTAAGCGACTTTTCAAGTAAACGACAACACAAATGCGAGTTTATGTCACCTTAAACAAACTTCTGCTGGGTCAAAACACAAATGATGATTCAGGTCGCAAATACATCACCCAAAATAAAAACAACTAACAATGAAGTAAGACATAAACGTACTATTCCGCCCAACCCACTTGACTACGTTGAATTATCAAGTACCTGTCTACTCGATCAACAGACAAATCTGATCTGAGGATAAGGAATTATAACTAAAAGAATAAGATAAATGTAAGGCGACGCCTAAAATTAACGTATCACCTAATATTGTAAGGTATGGCATGGCAAAGAATACCATGGACAGACAGAAAAACCAATGACCAAGTACTACAGGAGACAAATGAACATCGTAAACTGATTAGAGAAATTAGACGTAGACAGTCAAAATTTTTTGGACATGTTATGAGAAGAAATGGATTGGAGAACTTAGTGACAACTGGCAAGATCGAAGGGAACAGACCAAGAGGAAGACCGAGAGGAAAATACCTGGATGGCTTGGCCACATGGCATGGACGAGACAGGAACACTGAGCTGATCCACGACACTGGTGATCGAGTGAAATGGCGAGTCATGACCGCCCACGCTTTCCGGCATGGCACATGATTGATTGATTGATTGATGACATGCAATTCATGTGCCACATGATACAGGGAGGCCCCGGTAACGTCGGGTTTACTGCCAGGAACCAGCTCACTGAAAAGTGAACAAACGGGTTTAGACAAGTATTGATTTGCAATGCACAGATCTATTTATGAACGGCCGCGCGATATGACGGAAAAGAGAGCCGGAAATGAGGTTTTATACTGGCCAAGGCCTACTAACACGTCATAGTCGTGCGTCCTGGGCAACAGGTCCCTTCGGGGCCCTGGCTAACGTAGTAGGATCGCTGATTCTTCCGAAGTCGGAGAGTATCTGCCTGCACGGCGAGGAACCACCAGTCTGCACACCAATAAGCCAAACATGGGACAACGGATACTCAGTTCGGTATGACATCACACTGATGTTGGACAACAGGATGTCTTCATCTGACATACAAAACTTCACGCTGAAGTTCACAGCCAGCGAACGCAAGCAAGCAAGCAGAGCCGGAAATTGTTTCTAAGGAATTCGGCTTGGGGAACTAGAACGTGTTGACATCTCTCCAACACATATCTTGAAGGAAGTGCAGTGGTACTTTTGCTTTCTTTCACCCCAAACAAACTTTGCCAGCTATATTTAGAGTCACCAGCTATATTTAGCGTCGACGGTGATCTCCTCTGTGTTCGTCTGGAGTGCGTGTCAGTGCGTTTCAATTGCCCCACACCACAGTGTTGTTTCTTTGGGCTGTGGCAACCGTTTCTGTCTCCCTTCGATCCTCATTTGCATCGGTCCTGCAATCACTTTCCGGTTAGGGTTAGGGTTAGGGGGTAGGGTTAGGATTAGGGTTAGGGGTAGGGTACCACTACTTTTATCGTTTCTTTACTTATTCAGTCCATTGTGGAAGGTTGGGAGACTTTGCTCGCAATAGACAAGTGATGTCTCCTGTGGTAGCTCTGTCGGGCCTATTCCCGCTGGTCGCGGGGGCCGCTAAAAGTCAGGTGGAGAGTCTGATGATAGTGCGCGTTTTACACAGGTCCGGACACTTGTGATTGACAGTAGTGCGCGCCCCTATGGTCCGGTCTCGTACGAGGCCCTCACCTATGGGACTTGGCTGAACGCCTCTAAGCGGGGTCCCGTGGGTGTCAGGGTCTGGCCATCACTCGCCACCTGCTCGTGGTGGCGAGGTCTCGGAGGATTCGACGCTGTGCCGCCAGCGTCTGCAGCCTACCTTGTGCCAGACGTATTGGTTACCCATTCCTCTGGACAACACAAGGTTAGGCCGAGAGAGAGATCATGTCGTTTGGGCGCCACATGTTTCTCTGAAGCTCTGCCCAGACATTGTGATGGAATATTGGCCACATTCCAACTCACATACTTTGGTCTGTAAAGACTGCAAGGTGTCAACGACCCCCTAACCCTAACCGGAAAGTGAAAGAATAGCGCACCCACCACCGTGCCGCCGCATAGAAATTGCGCACCGAGCTACGGCGGCAACACACGAAACCCCCTGAATGTTCGGCGCAACACAGGGAACCCCTAGATGTGACGTCATACCCTGGAATTCCCTATTGTTTGGGGTGAAAGAAAGCAAAAGTACCAGTGCAGTATTATATTAGCTAACGAATATGTCTGAATTCGCAAATGAATCGACAATCATCTGACAGCAATTTCAGTCAGATTATGCAACCATGGTGGACGATGTGACACTGTTAACTTAGAGTCACGGGGCGTGGGTTCAATGCAAATTTCATGTGATTGTACCGGTGGCCGAACCGTGAGTGTATAACATTTGACAGTGATTATTGACAGTTAGTTTAGTAAGGTGGAGAAATTAATGTTTCGTGTTGAATTGGCTCTCGTCGCTTCAGAGGTCACAGATTGTGAGAATTGTATGAATATTTGTCCTTGGCCATGCTGGGGTACGGGGGAATGAACAGACTGATAGGCTAGCAGGGAATGTAGCCTACCTCTTGGTGGTAGTTTGCCTATGGACAAGGGGGGAGGGTGGTCATGCGCTTGTGGGACCAGGTTGAGAAGGCGGAGGAACAGACTGAGAATCCATATGTGGAAAGAATGAGATTGCGTGGGGATCGGCAGGGGTTCTGGAAGAATCTCAAAACTGAGAGGGAAGACGAGGAGAACTTTTAATCAGATAGCGGTGGGAACGATTAGTAGTATGACTCTTCGCTGGCTGTTGAACGAGGGTACGGAGCACGTATGGGAATGTCCTGAGTGCAGTGATGTCGGTTCTTAACGCAACTCAACTCAACTCAACTATTGACAGTTAAGAGTGATAAGCAGCAGGATGGCAATCGATGTCAGAGACCAGATAATGAATAGGGACTCCGGATGGTGACTGTCATACGCTAGTACACGATACAGTACATAAAGTATACACTTGAATGAAGTTACTGGTGGCGGATGGAATCAATGTCATGGCAGTCGCCTAATAAATATTTGTTTTTATGAACTGTGCCGCTTAGGTGTTGGAGTCATTTGTGCTGTGAACATTCTGAAGTTGTCAACCGTTGTCTTTGTTCTACGAGCCAGTGTACGTCTACATAACAACGGCTTGGCAGTTAGGTTCTTGGAAAACGTTACTTCAAGCGAAACGACGTATAGCGAAACACTATTTCCCATAGAATTAAATGAAATACAGTGTATTAGTAATGTTATTTTGACGGTGGTTGGTATTTATTGGCTAAATAGAGGTGGGTTGGAGGGTGGGTGGCAGAGTTATTGGGATGTAGAAGCATTAAAACCATGACTCGCTCCAAAACTACCATCAGCACTACTAGTACTACTCTCTCCCGCATTCTTAGCTAGATCTTCATACAGAGACTTTGCTTGATCTTGGGTAACCATCTTGCTCAGTGGCATATTCCGTTGGTTTTGGTCTTCAATCCAGACGGCCAATTGTGCTTCCATGTTCTCCATAAGAATACTTATGGTACAAGTGATCTTGAAAGCACTCAAAGGGGTTACGTTTTTAGCACCCTCTTTGTTTTTGTCAGCACATGCACGAATTGTCCTTACCGTGGTTGGAGGTAAATTATGGACTTTACCGATATCAACAGCCCGATCGCCAGCCTCAAAACGACGTAACACATCTAACTTCACCTCATCTCTTACAACCAGATACACTATCAGCACTTACTGTCGCATTGAACTCATAATTATGGGTGATTACACGATTAATTCCTAGAAAAGCGCACTGCACAAAATGTAAAATGGCAACGTTAAAGCAGCATAGCAACATAGGTGACGACGGTATGGTGGAACGTAGAGACTTAAAGTGAAGTTATGTCCCATTGTGACAACGACGTTATACGGAAACAACGTAAACAGAAGCGACGAACAGCGGGGGCTCCCTGTAATGTAAGGTACTACCAACGATTGACGTGCCACCTTATAACCTAAGGGACAACCTATAAGTGACTTGCCACCAGATAATGTAATGTACTACCTATAATCGTCACGCCACCTAATATTGTAAGATATTGAACATGAATGACGTACTACCTAATACCCAGGAATGTAGCTTGTTACATTCCCGTGAAATATAAACAACACGTATGATTGATATGCTTCCAACATATTCTTAAAGAAGAAATTATAGATTAAACTTAGCACAAAATCACTTCCCAACAAATACACGTATATTAATCTATGGAAAGTCCCATGCATCTAACATCACCTCCTTAATTATACACCCTAAATATCATCATCATCATCATCATCATCATCATCATCATCATCATCATCATCATCATCATCATCATCATCGTCGTCGTCGTCGTCGTCACCATCATCATCATCATCATCATCATCATCATCATCATCATCATCATCATCATCATCATCATCATCATCATCATCATCATCATATCATCATTATATCAATCATATCATCATCATCATCATCATCATCATCATCATCATCATCATCATCATCATCATCATCATCATCATCATCATCATCATCATCATCATAATCATCATCATCATCATCATCATCATCATCATCAACATCACGTGCTGTGCCAATAAGCATGGGCGGTCATCGTTGGCGATCTCTCCCGATCATCAGGATCTAGGACTCCTAAATATCCGAGTGAATATTTCTCACCTCACAGACCGTCCACAAATAGATATTCAGACTGGTCAAGTGTCCAGTACTTTACCTCTACTACCGTTATATAGTTTCACATATAAAGCGAAGATCCTTATACACACCACGGGGCATATTAGGCCTGTGGTTCAAACCCCATATTCCTATATTCTGACGGGCATCCGGATTGTGATGCGGCCACCACCACACATGCTCCTGGCGGGAAGCATCTCATTTAATTCATATTCGGCCCCTGCTCCTGTTCCCGTTCCCAAAAAAGAAGCCCGGCCCGGCTTCGCCCAGCTCCTGGTGGGGAGCGTCTCATTTAATTCATATTCGGACCCTGCTCCCTTTCCGGTTCCCAAAAAAGACGACCCGGCGGAATATGAGGAGGAGGAGGAGGAGGAGGAGGAGAGGAGGAGGAGGAGGGGTGAGGAGGAGGAGGAGGGGAAGGGGGAGGAGGAAGAGGAGGAGGCGGAGGAGGAGGAGGATTATAACGCCTGTAGATAACTATAGCCAAAAGGTCCACCTATTTGAGAAATATGCAACAATTTTACTTATATAGCAATACTATTAGAAGTTATGTCCCCTCGCTATATATACATTATAATGTAAATTAAAATATTAAATAATATTAAGTAAATGACTGTTTGTACACTAACAAACTATGACAGTTGGCAGCACTGGAATGAGAAGAAGACGTGTAGAAAATTTCATCTCAATCGGATCGACCGTTCGCGAACGCATAAAGGACATACAGACATACATTGTCTTTTATATATATATAGACTAGCTGACCCGGCCCGGCTTCGCTCAGTCCCTGGCGGGGATCTGTCTGTCTGTCTGTCTGTCTGTCTGTCTGTCTGTCTGTCTGATTGTCTGTCTGTCTGTCTTTCTGACCCGACCCGGCTTCGCCAAGCCCCTGGCGGGGAGCATCTTATTTAATTCATATTCGGGCCCCCTGCTCCCGTTCCCATTCCCAAAGCGGGGAGCGTCTCATTTAATTCATATTCGGCCCCTGCTCCCGTTCCCAAAAAAAGACGACCCGGCCCGGCTTCGCCCAGACCCTGGCGAGGAGCGTCTCATTTCATATTCGGCTCCTGCTCCCGTTCCCATTCCCAAATAAGAACCCCCCGGCTTCGCCCAGCCCCTGGCAGGGAGCGTCTCATTTAAAACGAAATCACGAAAACGCAATAAATGCTGGGATGACTGTATAGATGTCGAAGAGAAATAAAAAGGTAAGTTGGAAAATTTTCAATAGATGCATTATTTTTATGAAAACTTTGAAAATGCCTTAAAGATTTTATCATTACATATTATAACGCAGCAGAAGAAAAAGAAGGAGGAGGAGGGGGAGGAGGAAAAGGAGGGGGAGGAGAAGGGAGGAGGAGGGGGAGTAGGAGGGAGAGGAGGAGGAGGAGGGGAGGAGAAGGAGGGGGCGGAGGAGGGGGAGGAAGAGGGTGGTGAGGGGGGAGGAGGAAGAGGAGAGGAGAGGAGGGGGGGAGGAGGGAGGGGGAGAATGAGGGGAAGAGGAGGATTAGGGGGAGGAGGAGGGGAGGAGGGGAGGAGGAGGACCTGGCGGGGAGCATCTCATTTAATTCATATTCGGCCCCTGCTCCCGTTCCCGTTCCCAAAGCGGGGAGCGTCTCATTTAATTCATATTCGGCCCCTGCTCCCGTTCCCGTTCCCAAAAAAGACGACCCGGCCCGGCTTCGCCAGCTCCTGGTGGGGAGCATCTCATTTAATTCATATTCGGCCCCTGCTCCCGTTCCAGTTCCCAAAAAAGACGACCCGGCCCGGCTTCGCCTCAGCTCCTGGCGGGAAGCATCTCATTTAATTCATATTCCGGCCCCTGCTCCTGTTCCCGTTCCCAAAAAAGAAGCCCGGCCCGGCTTCGCCCAGTCCCTGGTGGGGAGCGTCTCATTTAATTCATATTCAGCCCCTGCTCCGTTTCCCGTTCCCAAAAAAAGACGACCCGGACCGGCTTCGCCCAGTCCCTGGCGGGGAGCGTCTCATTTAATTCATATTCGGCCCCTGCTCCCTTTCCCGTTCCCCCCCCCCCCCCCCCCCCCCCCAAAAAAAAAACGACCCGGCCCGACTTCGCCCAAGCCCTCATTTAATTCACATAAGTATAGTGCTTCCATATTGACGTGGATAGGCCTTAGGTTCATACGAGAATACGATCAGCGTTGCCATTAGTGGGTTGTGCTCAATATTTAAATTTCAAATCCCGAAACAACTAAATAATCATATAAGTAGTCATATAAGCTCCAGTTCCCGTTCCCGGAAACATGGCGAATAGATTGGAAGAGAACAATCTTCATCCCAATAACTAAATAGGGCAATCTGAAACTACTGAACGTAAACTTACCAAGATATCACGAAAACGCAATAAATGCTGGGATGACTGTATAGATGTTGAAGAGAAATAAAAAGATGAGTTAGAAAATTTTCATGTATTTAAAATAGATGCATTATTTTTATGAAAACTTTGAAAATGCCTTAAAGATTTTATCATTATATATTATAACGCAGCAGAAGAAAAAGAAGGAGGATGAAGAGGAGGATGAGGAGGAGGAGGAGGAGGAGGAGGGGTGAGGAGGAGGAGGAGGGGAAGGAGGAGGAGGGGGAGGAGGAGGAAGAGGAGGAGGCGGAGGAGGAGGAGGATTATAACGCCTGTAGATAACTATAGCCAAAAGGTCCACCTATTTGAGAAATATGAACAATTTTACATATATAGCAATGCTATTAGAAGTTATGTCCCCTCGCTATATATACATTATAATGTAAATTAAAATATTAAATAATATTAAGTAAATGACTGTTTGTACACTAACAAACTATGACAGTTGGCAGCACTGGAATGAGAAGAAGACGTGTAGAAAATTTCATCTCAATCGGATGGACCGTTCGCGAACGCATAAAGGACATACAGACAGACATTGTGTTTTATATATATATAGACTAGCTGACCCGGCCCGGCTTCGCTCAGTCCCTGGCGGGGATCTGTCTGTCTGTCTGTCTGTCTGTCTGTCTGTCTGTCTGTCTGTCTTTCTAACCCGGCCCGTCTTCGCCAAGCCCCTGGCGGGGAGCATCTTATTTAATTCATATTCGGCCCCTGCTCCCGTTCCCATTCCCAAAGCGGGGAGCGTCTCATTTAATTCATATTCGGCCCCTGCTCCCGTTCCCGTTCCCAAAAAAAGACGACCCGGCCCGGTTTCGCCCAGACCCTGGCGGGGAGCGTCTCATTTCATATTCGGCTCCTGCTCCCGTTCCCATTCCCAAATAAGAAGCCTGGCCCGGCTTCGCCCAGCCCCTGGCAGGGAGCGTCTCATTTAAAACGAAATCACGAAAACGCAATAAATGCTGGGATGACTGTATAGATGTCGAAGAGAAATAAAAAGATGAGGTAGAAAATTTCATGTATTTAAAATAGGTGCATTATTTTTATGAAAACTTTGAAAATGCCTTAAAGATTTTATCATTGTATTAATTTATATATTATAACGCAGCAGAAGAAAAAGAAGGAGGAGGAGGGGGAGGAGGAGAAGGAGGGGAAGGAGAAGGGAGGAGGAGGGGGAGTAGAAGGGGAGAGGAGGCAGAGGAGAAGGAGCCTGGCGGAGGAGGTGGAGGAAGAGGTGTTGGAGGTGGGGAGGATGAGAGGGAGTAGGAGGGAAATGGAGGAGAAGGAGTGGTGAGGATGAGGGGGAGGAAGGAGGATTTAGCAGGAGGAGGAGAGTAAGGTGAGGAGGAGGAGAGGGGAGGAGGAGGAGGGAGGAGGAAGAGGAGGTGGAGGGAGGAAGAGGAGGTGGAGAGGAAAGAGGTGGAGGGGAGGAGAAAAGGAGGAGGGGGGAGGAGGATTGGGCTGAGGAGGGGGAGGAAGAGAAGTGGAGGAGGGGAGAGGAGGGGGAGGAAGAAGAGTGGAGGAGGGAGATTTTTGGGTGATTCAGGATTGGGGGTAGGAGGAGGGAGAGCAGGAGTATAGGAGGAGGTTAGGAAGTATGAAGGATTTGAAGAGGAGGAAGAGAGAAGGACGGTGTCATATAGTCATTGCACAGATCAAATCAAATGATGCGGAGAAGATAAAAGGAAAAACCCAAGTGTATAGTGAAGTAGATGGTGCACGAAGAACCAGGGAAACGGGAAGCGTCACGGAATGTGCACCTGACAACCGAAGCAAACGCTGTGACTTTCATCAAGGAGCTCGGTTGTGTTTCTAAGTTCGAGAAGGACTAAGGCGGCTTCTGAAGAGATAGAAGGCTGGCAGTGGAATCATTCAAGTATATGGATAGCCTATGACATATCTAGAAAAGCGCCATGGATTGGTAAAGACTGGAAAACGCTAGACGACAGATTCAGATGAGAACGACAAAGAGGACGAATTGGAAGAACACAAGGGAAATGAAGATTACCGATTGTTCGTAGGGAAAAAGCAGGGCTAGATATCAAGGTTAGTGTAATATAGGAATTAGGCCCTTCTCGGCAGCACGAGAAACTAATCTATTTACTAACTAGTATATGTGACTGTCTTGCAAATTCCGGATTAAAACGGATATTAACTTTTCCTCGAGCGTCGACATTGTAATTGATTTCCCGTTCGCCAATCATGTTCTTTGCAAGTTGATTTCACTGTTTCATTTACGAAGCCACGTGCCACATTGTTGGTCGATCTAATTACCATGGCTTTACACTGAAGAAAGGAGGACTAACATGATGGCATATATGGGGACTGACTGTCCGGATTCATAAGGAAAGAATGACTGCCCCGCCTTTGAATGTAAACATTTGTACGTCAAGGAAAAGCTGCACAACTATTACGAACTATGCGCACCGTGTCGCACTTAACGGAAGCCGGAAACAACAATCAAGTGCAAACATCACCGTTACAGCTTACAAACGTTGAATATTTGTTTACTGCAATATAATATTATACAGATTTCGTGTGTCCGCACGCATACTACGATTCAGACAGAAAGGTAAGAGATATAATTTTACAAAGACGACGTAATTGAACACTTCATCAGCTTTGCTGTTCCGTTAACAGACGACATATTACACTCACTACCACCAATTACTTATCCAGGACAGAAGAAGCAGGTTCTGGAATCAGACGTAGTACACACACATTGAGTCGACATTACGAATTAGACACAGTTGGCACGGCACACTGGACATTTGAACACGTTATATACCGCACAGCAGTCAACAAGGAGGAATGATACCTACATGATTGTATTTACTGCCGACACTCTTTCATAGTTACACTATCGGCGTAAGAGACATTCACTGCTTCTGTGGACATTATAGATATTATTTATTCTACATTTGTCTGGACACTTGTGTGACGTCGGATGTCAATATGGAGGATACTGTGCATTATGGAGATTACCTTCACCATCTACGTTTCCCTCCACCAGAATTCTTAAAGAAATCTAGATTTTAGGTGGGACATTCGATTGGACTATACACACTATATCTTACGTCAGGACTTATTACATCTAGACCTACACTGCTACTCTGACGCCAGGAAATAGGGACAACGCCACACGGATATACACAGACAACAAGACAGAATACCACATACGATCTGAAACTAGCGAGGAGTCTACGATTTTTATGCGCATTATACAAGTGACACCGCCACCAACTACGTTCACTTCAGGGGTTGGTGAACAGGCGCTACACCTTGGGTGTCACGTTTATAACTGACCTTACCAATACTTATACAACGCTTACAGAAGAAGTAATTATCACTTGTAAACTCCAACCACGGATATACTCGTTATACTCGTGTATCCATACTCAAGTCAACGACATTAGTTAATTACAAAGGATACCAACGTTAGTCATAAGGCCAATATAATTTTGATTTGTTGGTTGGTTGTTGCATTTGTTTTTTTTTAATTAGGTGCAATCATAACTAGCTAGTTAACGATGACTAAGTTAACTCTAAATTAACAAAGCGGTTGGTTTGGCATAGTTAAGGTCACTTAATAACTTACGAAGGCGTTTAGTACTGGCAATCGTCAGGTCGGTACGAAGTAATTTATATCGATCTCACGGGTGACAGAACTTATTTGTTGTAGTGTTAACAGAGTGTAGTAGTATAAGAGAATTCTTTTAAGTCATTTTTCTGGAAAATCGTTAGTCAGTGCTAGTATCTTTTATGAATGTAAATATATTTTTACGTCAAACGTCTCTCGTTTTCTATCGTTGTTAACTGTCTAGTATTATATATATTCTTTATACTGAATATATTTTAATACTATTTTCTGTTATTTACATAGAATAACAGTTAAGATATTTATATAGCAATAAGTTGCTGAATTTCTTTTTTTGTTCGAGTTTACATTGTTATTGAGTTTATATTTAACATTTTCTCCAACATTTGTACTTGTCTATATTGTATGCTCTATTTTCTACGCGCTTGAATATCGTCGAGTCCTTTGCTTTCCACTATCTTATTTCAGCTAGAGTAGTTAAATTTTGTTAATTAATGGTTAAATATTAATAACTTACAATTTGAGTTTGATAACTGTCAAAGGGGTTCGAAGATATCCGCACAGAATGAGGCACTACACTTGATGGGAATAAAGAATATCTCCAAAAGTAGCACGGTAAACAGCAATGACGTCCACCGCACTTAATTGATACAAGAAACACCCAATGGATACAAGAATCAGCGACATGATTGAACATTAACTGATAATGACTGTTTGGTACCTATTACTAACCCTCGTCCACAACTCCGAGTTTTAACCTAGAGTGAGGACAATTGTTCATTTGGACAAGTTAGGGACTAATGTAATATTAGTTGGACCGACCCTCCCATAGGCCGGACACACGACGTTCAACGGGGATTTGAACTGATGGGCGTGACCGTTATATAATTTTTTTTGGATAGATAATAAGGGCCTTAACGTCATACTCAGTATTATGTCTCATGATGTCAGCAATGCTATTGTGCATGGTTTTATATCACAAGGTGTATCTATATATATGTAGAAATGATGGTATCATTTAAGGTGTCGGGGGGCATAATGCCATATAGTCATTGCACAGATCAAATCAAATGATGCGGAGAAGATAAAAGGAAAAACCCAAGTGTATAGTGAAGTAGATGTTGCATGAAGAACCAAGAAAACGGGATGCGTCACGGAATGTGAACCTGACAACCGAAGCATACGCTGTGACTTTCACCAAGGAGATCGGTTGTGACTAAGGAGGCTTCTGAAGAGATAGAAGGCTGGCAGTGGAATCATTCAAGGATATGGATAGCCTATGACATATCTAGAAAAGCGCCATGGATTTGTAAAGACGGGAAAACGCTAGACGACAGATTCAGATGAGAACGACAGAGAGGACGAATTGGAAGAACACAAGGGAAATTGCAAGATTACCGATTGTTCGTAGGGAAAAGGCAGGGCTAGATATCAAGATATCAAGGTTAGTGTAATATAGGAATTAGGCCCTTCTCGGCAGCACGAGAAACTAATCTATTTACTAACTAGCATATGTGATTGTCTTGCAAATTCCGGATTAAAACGGATATTAACTTTTCCTCGAGCGTCGACATTGTAATTGATTTCCCGTACGCCAATCATGTTCTTTGCAAGTTGATTTCACTGTTTCATTTACGAGCCACGTGCCACATTGCTGGTCGATCAAATTACCATGGCTTTACACTGAAGAAAGGAGGACTAACATGATGGCAGAGGGGGGAGGAGGAGGAGGAGAGGGGGAGGAGGAGGAGGGGGAGGAGGAGGGGAGGAAGGGAGGGATTGGAGGATGGAGGAGACTTAGGTGTAACAGTAATGGAGTACTGGGGTATTATTAGGATCTAGTGGGAAACAGATACAGCACGATTGAGCATTGAGACTGAAAGCGGTGAGAGATGCTCAATCGTGACGTATTGGGTTGGCAAGGGCAGTTAACATCAAGCCTTTGACTGGAGAAGAGGCTGACTTGTCATCAGAATGAATTAAACTTTGTCTATATTAAATCAACCAGTCTTGTTGAGTTCCTGCTCTGTTACAGAACTCGAAATGTTGCCTAAGACCGAGGATTCGAACCTGATATAGTCCGGTTGATATAAAAAAAACAACGCGAAGTAATGCCGAATAACATCGCGGAGAAGATGTTCCATGCTCCAGTTCTATAAGTAACCAGAAACACTTGCGGCACGTTGTGGAACAACTAGTGAACGTAATAAGGCGCAGTCAAAAGATAGGCCAGTAAATTGTAAATTTCAGTTATCTGTGAATACAGAGGCCAAAAGCCCGCCCAGGGGTGGTCCTCTGTAAGTCTTTTTCAAGACTTGAGATAACAAATAAATTAGCGTCAAGAGGCTTGGTATAACCGTCACTTTTAAGAGTTCACAACTCAAGAGGCTTGTCATAGCCGCCGTTCTGCAGTTTTTTTTTACCGCAAGAGGCTTAACATGGCCGGTGCCTGAATTTTAACGTTTTCAAGAGGCTTACCATAGCCGTTGTCTAGAATTATCACTTCCGAAGAGCCACCAAAGCCGCTGCCATACATCGTTGTTTCGGGGAGCTGACCAAGACTGCTCTATGATCGTGTCTGATCGATTTGAAACTTGCTGTCTAGACTTCACGGAACTTTGGAAAAAGGGGCAGTCCAGCAGTCCGGTTGTCTGATCGTTGTGAACGAGAAAAGCCGGCCCAGAGTGATCCTGTCTTGAGAGAGCAAGAGTTTGGCAATCCAGCAATTCAGTCTGAACATTTTGTCGGTCGGAACAAGAATTCAAGAATTCCGTTGAAGGTTAATTCAGTCTGAACATTTTGTCGGTCGGAACAAGAATTCAAGAATTCCGTTGAAGGTCAATTCAGTCTGAACATTTTTTCTTGCAGGTGAGCGAGAATTTTCCAATAGCTCCCTCAAATTGACCCCTTGCCTCCAATTAAAGTTTCAAAGTTAAATTAAAGACTGTAAGAATTTCTCACCTACAATCAGAACTCTTCCAAGGTTCGTGTAATCAGGTCAAATTAATGGAGGTGATCATGAAATATCAGGACAGCATATAAATACCTCGTTTTTCCGTTGATTGGGCCATATTTTGTTTGAAGCAGTCAGACTATCACTAGGCCGTTGGCTGATCCTGATCCTTTTGGGCTTTGTTACTTCTGAGTCCTTCTCAAAACGTCGATGATGTACCCCACCCGGGGTGAAATCAAAGGCTAGAAATCTGGTCGGGACCCAACCAGGGGTTGAAGTTTATCCAGGCATCCCAAGAGAAGTGACGAAGTTACCTGGGGGAAGAGACAGACTGCCTGAACTCTGCTACCTGAACTCCGCGACTGATTTTCAGCTGACGCAGACTCCTGGTGTTCGAATTTAATCTGACGGCGAGTCGAGGAAAGTACGTGCTTGGATCAGGAAACAGAATCAGGGTAAATTGTGTGATTCATAAACATAGTAACTGACTGAACTGTTTTACGAAACAAGTGAATTGTGTTCCTTAAATTAGGAAATTGCAATTGTGTGGTTGTTTGCTTGCTCTGTTTAAGTATATTTCAGCATGGCGGAACAGGACACCTTAGCACAAGTTTTGACGGGGGTAGGAACAGCAGTAGGCAGACTTAATATGGTTATTAAACAACAAGGAATGGCAACAGAAATTGTGAAGTTTAGTGGACAGGCCAGAGACTTTAAGAAATGGGTCACTTCCATAGAAAAATATGCGTATTTAATCTCAGCAACAGATGAAGAGAGAATGAGACTGGCTTATCAGACGGCAACGGAACCGGTTTCGGATCATATAAGAAGAAAGTTAGAGGCTAGAGTAGATGAGACATGGGAACAATTCAAAGAAGACCTAGCAAGGAAGTATGCAGAAATAACGGATCCACAACATGCATTTTCGGTGTTGAGACAGGCTAAACAAAATAACGGAGAGACGGTACAATTGTTCAGCGATAGGTTGATTAACCTGGCTGAAGAGGCATTCTTAGGACAGAATGTACGAGGAGAGGAGGTGGAGAGGATGTTAGTAGGGATTTTTGTAGATGGCATAAAATCCGATGGTTTGAAATTTAAGCTGATGAGGGAAAACCCTGAGAGGTTATCACAAGCGGTAGATATCGCGGTACAAGAGGAAAATTTGAGACGTAGATTTAGATTGAGAACAGGACGAGAAGTAGGAAGTAATCGAGAAGACAGAGTTGAGGAGCCCATGGAAATAGGACAAACAAGATTCGGATGGAATAGGAGAGGAGGAATACAGACGTTACAAGGTAGAAATAGATATGATAACGAGGAAAGAAGAAATATGAGATACCCTACAAGAGAGACAGTAGTCAACACAAATAGTACAAATATTGTCTGTTGGGTTTGTGGTCAACGGGGACATGTTTCTCGTTTTTGTAATAACAGGCGTGTCCAGTCGAATACACAGGGTAGACATGACAATAACAGGGTGAGTAGGAATGTTGTAGATGGACACAGGAATTTTACAGGTACAAGAACGCAGGAAAACCGACGCCCTACCTATTAAATGGGACCTATGGTAGGAAGGGCAATAATAAGGTCCCAAGGTTTAAAGAGTATGTTAATAATAGGTATAGTAGGACGAACAGAGAATATTTTCAATTAGATGAAGTCAAGCAATTTATAGAAAATAAAACAGATTATAGCTCTTGTATAATAGAAATAGGAAAGTATAGAGTTCGTACATTAATTGATTCGGGAGCTCAGGTTAGTGTAGTAAAAGAAAGTTTTCTATACAAAATAGTAAGAAATTGTAGAGTATTTAAGAGTCATAATAATTTACACTCTGTTACTGGACAGAATTTACAAGTAATTGGACAAACAATGATAAATTTTAAGTTAGGAGGGATCAACATAAGACATCTTTTTCATGTAGTGAAGGATTTAAATAGAAACATGTTGATAGGAAGAGATTTTTTAATAAAAAATGGAGTAAGACTTTTCTATGATTTACATAAATTAAAATTCAGGGACGTCTATATAGATATGGAAGAAGACATGCATATATCAGCACTAGTTAGAGTTAAAATGTCAACGACGTTAAAACCACAGTCGGTTAATTTGATACAAGCGAAGCTGAAGAGAAACCCATATTATGTGGAAGGAGACACAGTCAGAATCACTGAGTTACAAGAGGAAGTAATTGATGAGCCTGGTTTGGAAGTTCCGGATGGAATAATAGCGTTGGATAAACACTTAACCTTTCCAGTGATGGTTATCAACAACACAGGTAGAGAAATCAAATTATACAGAGGATGTGTGATAGCCAAACTAGATCATAACATTAGTGACATATTGGCAACGGATAGAGCAGAAATGTCGGGAACAAGTTATTCAGAAACTTCTAGTGAAAGAGTTAATAACAGACGCGGACGCGGAAGAAGAGGGAACGTCAGAATGGATGA
Source organism: Cepaea nemoralis (assembly GCA_014155875.1). Lineage (NCBI taxonomy): Eukaryota > Metazoa > Mollusca > Gastropoda > Stylommatophora > Helicidae > Cepaea > Cepaea nemoralis. The sequence goes on along the minus strand of JACEFZ010010794.1, from coordinate 23,543 downwards.
ATTGATCCATCCATCCAGAAGAAATAAAGCCCAAATACATTCACTAGACAAAATGACAAGGGAACAAGAATTGTTGTCACAGTTAAAAGCTCCGCCAGAAAATAAGGAAGTGTTAGAACAACTTATAAAGCAAAATCAGGATGTGTTTGCGGTTAATGATTTAGAATTGGGAAAGACGCAAACAGTTACAATGGAAATAGATACGGGAGATCATCCACCAATAAGTTTAAAACCATATAGAACTCCATTAAGAAATAGAGAAATCGTGGAAAAGGCTATAGAAAAGATGTTGAAAGCAGGAATAATAACAAGGTCGAAGTCAGAATGGTCATCTCCGGTCGTCATCGTGGCCAAACCTGATGGTTCGAGTCGCTTCTGTTGTGATTACAGGGCGTTGAACAAAATTACCAAGAATGTAGCGTACCCACTGCCGGTAATTGATGATATTTTAGGGCTGCTTAATGGCTCTACATATTTCACGACGCTGGACGCAAGGTCAGGATTCTGGTGTATTCCGATGTCGAAGGACGCGCAAAAGAAAAGTGCCTTTTGTACTCATATGGGTTCTTACGAATTCTTACGAATGCCTTTTGGGGTCAAAACGGCGCCCTCTCACTATATGCTCTTAATAAATGAAGTTCTAGAAGGTATGCAAAGGTTCGCTCTAGCCTATATAGACGATATACTGATTTATACGAAAGGAGATGTGGTTGATCATTTAAAACATATTAGACTAGTCTTTGACAGGTTAAGAAAGCATGATGTGAAGTTAAAGCTTAGTAAATGCCAATTTTTAAAGACAGAAACAAAATATTTGGGGTATATTATAAATAGAGAAGGTATAAAACCAGACCAGGACAAGATAAAGGTTATTAAAGAATTACCTACTCCAACTAACGTTAAGGAAGTACGCGCTTTTATAGGAACCGTGTGCATATTATAGGCGGTTTGTCCCAGCGTTTTCAAAGATAGCTGAACCTATTACAAACTTAACAGGCAAATACGCTAGGTTTAAGTGGGATGATGAGTGTCAAAAAGCGTTCGAGTATTTAAAAAACAGCTTAACACTGGTACCACTGTTGACGCATCCAGACTTAAACAAACAGTTAATACTGTACACAGATGCTTCGGACAATGCAGTAGGAGCATGTTTGGTTCAACCATATGAAGGAAAAGAGTCTGGAATACCAGGGGTTAAAAATGAAAGGCCTATCTACTTCTTGTCGCATAAACTTAGCAGATCACAAAGAAAATGGACGACTATTGAGAAGGAGGCTTATGCAATTCATTACGCTCTTCAGAAACTAAATTACTACTTACATAACGCAAATTTTGTTATTAGAACTGACCATATGCCTTTAAAGTCTTTTTTAGAAGCTCCAGTGCAGAACAGGAAAATACAGACGTGGGCGCTGAATCTACAGGGATACAACACAAAAATAGAGTATATTCCAGGTAGGATTAACACATGCGCGGATTTATTATCTAGGATTCCGTACCCACAATCATCAGGAGACACAGAAGATGAAGCTGAACCAGAGATAGACGACCGAAATTGGCAAGTAAATATTTTAGATTCTGCCATAATAAATAGGGAAGAATTTGATAGTCTACCATCGGATCAAGAGTCTGAACATAGGGAAGAAGACCTACAGTTAGCACAATTTAATATGAAAGAAGAACAGGAGTTGGATCCAAAAGTCATACAAATAAAAGAAAAATTAAGAGAAACAGAAGATAACAAATATAAAAGGAATTATTTGGTTTTACAAGAGGATGGACAGTTATACTATATGTGTGAAAGGAACGAACAGCTAAGGAAATATATTCCAAAACATTTAGAAAATGAAGTGTTAAAAGCATATCACAATGAAAATGGACATCTCGGTAGGGACAAGTTGGTAAAGGCACTTACAAGCAAATATTATTGGCCAAACTTGTTTAAATCTGCATGCAAATATGTAGATACGTGTGAAAAATGCAGATTAAGGAACATGAAAACAATAAAGTGTCCCTTACAAGATACAGATATTCCTCAGTTCCCAATGCAAAAGATTAGTTTAGATATATCAGGTCCACACCCTAGAACATTGTCAGGAAACGTTTATTTAATTCACATAGTAGACGTCTACAGTCTTTGGCCGGAAATTTACGCAATTCCAGACAAGAGCGCAGATACAGTCATTAATATTTTTTTACAGGAGTTCGTACCAAGGTTTAGTTGCCCACAAAGTATACTTACAGATAATGGTAGAGAGTTTGTAAATAAAAAATTCGAAAAGTTATTAAAAGATTTAAATATAAAACATATAAAGACCTCATATTATAGACCTTCTTCAAATGCTAGAAACGAACGTCAACATCGGACGTTATACGACGTTATAGCAAAGATTATTGATGAACATGAAAAAGATTGGGATCTATTCTTAGGACCTGCCCTTAGCGCTATTCGTACAAATCAAAATGAGAGCACGGGTTTTTCACCATTTTATTTAATACACGGGAGAGAACCAATACTACCTATAGATAATCTATTAAAACCGAGACGGAAATATATGGGTGAAGAATTCCAAGAGACCATAATACAGGAAATGCATAAAGCACACGTAAGATTAAGGAATAATATAATTAAAGCTAGGGAAAGACAGAAAAAGTACAAAAATGTAAATACAAAATTACAGGAGTTTAAGGTAGGTGATAGAGTTTATTACAAGAAGCATAGAAGAAACTCTAAGTTTGATGCTCGTTGGATTCCAGGTTATTACGTTTTGGAAAAACTAGGTAATGTATCGTATATTATAAAGAACCAGGTCACGGGACATATAGCAAGGGCACACGTTGAACACTTAAGAAGAGATGAAGATGAGATAGAAAATAATAATTATAATAATAATTATGATTCAGACACCGGATATTTAGATGAACAAGTTGTCAGAGGAGCTACAGTAACCCCAGGTTTTAGAAAAGAACCAGCACAAAATCAATTGCTAGCAACTCCAAGTTACGAAGATACTCAAGAACAGACAATTCCGAAAACAATGGAAGAGGAAAAGGTGAATGAAACTCATTATGATAGTATGGAAGAGGAAATAGGTGCTCCATTTAAGAATACTAGACAAGCAACGAAAAGAAGAATGGATAATCAAAGAGATAAAGAAGTGAAAAGACAGAGGAGAATTAGGGATTATTCAACAAGCGGAGAAGATATGCCTCTACTAGAAAGGTCCTTAAGAAATAATGATCGACAAATTAGATGGGATATTGAACAGAAGAGATTAGCGGCAGCTAAAGAGAGACATACAGACGAAGAAGAAGAAATGGATGAAAAGTCAGAGTCAAGTAGTAGTATGGAAGAAACTAATAAGTTGTACGAAGAAGAAGATATTGATGTAGAAGTTAGCACTTATTCAAAGAAACTTGGAGTTGTTGAAGAAGTGGAAACGTAGGAGATAGATAAATAGAAAGTACTGCAGATGGCAAGTTATAAGTTTCAGGATTTAGAAGTGAAAGGGATGCTTGAAGAAGTATACGAAACGGTGGAAGTGGAAAAGGACTCTATGGATGTTTTTTTTTAAAAGTGGTCTTGAGGTATTGGTACAATGGGTGAATGTACTTTTTATTGGTGCTAGAAATGCCGTGTTTAACGATAAGGATTAATAAGTTATAGTGATAATTGGTCCAAGAGAAATAATTGGCAGGCCAGATCACAAGTTCGTTGATAAGTAGAGGATGGCTACTACATTGAGTTGATATTGGATTAGTCGCCACAGTACAAATATGTAGTTTACAGTGCTTACTTACGAAGATATTCCGGATGTTATGTTGTGTTAAGAGTTAAGATAGAAAATGATAGAAAGTTGTGAGGGGAGAGAATAAATAGTATGGTCAGTGTTATAGGTTAAGAAATTAGTCTGTAGTTAACAGATATACAGATAGACAGTGAAGTGTTCGGTTTTCTCGGTCATAGAAATACTGGAATGACTTATATAAATAGATATGAGTTACGTTACTTAGTATGAGACGCCAATGTTGGTGGATCACTATACGTAGTAATTTTAATTGTTTTGAAAACTGTGTTTTATTGAGTCTAAGTTTTATGAGTCATGAGTCATGCTTGAATTGGCTATTGTTTGGTTGTTTTATTGAGCCTAAGTTTCAATGCCTCATATATAATAAGTTTTTTTTCTTGATTTGGTCTTGAAAAATGATTGTTGTTGTTTGATTAATTGATTTAGAATAGGGTGATTGTGTTCATAGCATTTAGAGTTGATAAAAACTATTGGTCCGTAAAAGTGTCCAATAGTGATAGGTAGAAATAGAATGTTTTATTCTGATTTGATAACATGCATGTTATGTCATTTTAAAATGTATTTTTTTCTTTAAATTAATTTGGGGGTTGTGTTGATTTTATTTCGATTACATGAATGGTTTGGTATATTGAGTTACATGGTTATAAAGTTAGTTAAGTAAGTTTAAGTTTCAAATAGATGAGGTTTTGCTTAAGGTTTTTCGTTCAGAAAAGAGTTGATAAAAACTACTTTGTCCCACTGATATAAGGTAGGGGGAAGACTGTAAATGGCAGTATATGAGTATGGGAGGTACGGGGGCAAGATATAGGTGCTGTGAAATACCAGCGTTAATTATATTAAAAGTGTTCATAAATTATGAACATGGGCTCATGGTTAAAGGTGAGATAACGAAATAGGAACAGAATTGTGGTTGGCAATGTAAATGTGGAATATATAAGGTTTGTGAAAACTTATGTCAAATTGTTTTATAATGAACAAAGATATATTTCATAAGGTGTTTTTTAAAAGAAAAAATTATTTTACAAAATTTTTTTTATTGGCAAGGGAGGTAAAGGGTGAGTGTCTTAAATATTCATTGCTGTATGTACATGTGGTCATGTTGTGTATTCATTCTTTATACTTCTCATTCGGTGCGCACCGCTTCTTTACTTTTTCTAACTACATTGTTTTTGTACGTCCTGGGTTTTGGAAGAGTGAGAAATTTTATAAGGTCAAAAATTTCGATAACGATTTTATGAGCTGTTCTTATGATATGTGTATTTGATACAGGAACAGGAGGAGCCAAGAAAGAACCAGAAAAATATAAATATATAGTGGATAGCTATATAGTTTGAGGAAATGGAAAGGGGAGAAGGACTGTTTAGCTTAACAGAGTTACCATACGTGGTACGAGGTATTATACAAAGGAGAATCGAAGAAGAAGTATATAGGGGGTTACTAGCTGACAATATAACTGGGAGAAGGGTTAAAAGATATATTATTTACTCAAACTTGAGCTGGTTTGGGGAAGGTTAGAGGAACTATAAAAAGTAAGGAAAAAGAGGGAATAGAGTAAGAGGAGTAGGAGTAAAGAGTTTTCCTTTATAAGGAAAATTCTTTAACAAACATGGGGAGGTGTAACAGTAATGGAGTACTGGGGTATTATTAGGATCTAGTGGGAAACAGATACAGCACGATTGAGCATTGAGACTGAAAGCGGTGAGAGATGCTCAATCGTGACGTATTGGGTTGGCAAGGGCAGTTAACATCAAGCCTTTGACTGGAGAAGAGGCTGACTTGTCATCAGAATGAATTAAACTTTGTCTATATTAAATCAACCAGTCTTGTGAGTTCCTGCTCTGTTACAGAGGAGGCGGGAGTAGGCAGGGGAGTGAGGAGGGAGGAGGGATGGAGAAAACTTGGATGAGACCAAGAGCATGAGAGGAGGGAGGTTAGGAGGAGGTGGATGATAAGGGGAGTAGTAGTGGAGGATGTATTGGGAGGGGATTGCGGAGGAGGGAGGAGAAGTTGGCAGGAAGAGGTGTATGAGGAGGGTGAGTGAGGAGGAGGGGAGAAGAGGGGAGGAGTCACGAGTGGAGGACGGAGTGGGGAGTTGTAATGAGGAGGAGGGGGAGGAGGGTGAATAGGAAGGGGGGAGTAGGTAGGATTTATAACGTATATGCCTGTAGATAACTGTAGCGAAAAGGTCCACCTATTTAAGCAATATGCAACAATTTTACATACATAGCAATGCTATTAAAAGTTATGTCCCCTCGCTATATATACATTATAATGCAAATTAAAATATTAAATAATATTAAGTAAATAACTGTTTGTACACTCACAAACTATGACAGTTGGCAGCACGGGAAGGAGAGGAAGACTTGTAGAAAATTTCATCTCAATCGGATGGACCGTTCACGAACGCATAAAGACATACAGACATACAGACATACGGACATTCTATTTTATATATATAGATTACTACGCTAGATACTTGGCCTCTCTCTATCTTCTCCACTTCGGCAGATAATAAGTTCTACACACATTGTACTATACTGATGTTAAATACAAAAAAAAAAAAAACCCGTAATACAGGAAGTGATTAATTAATCTATTATCTCACGTGAGCTCCCTACCTAGCAATAGTTGCAAATGTGTGTTATATACGGCTGTCCTTGTTTTTTTGTTCACATAAGCCAATAGTGCAACTTGCTAGAAATGTTTCCTCAGGTTAGCTATTGTGAGTTTATATCTCAAATTTCGTGCAGCATATGTGTGATGCTGATTCGTGTGGAGAACTTGGTGACAACTGGCAAGATCGAGGGGAACAGACCAAGGGGTAGACTTAGAAGCAAGTACCTGGATGGCTTGGCCTTGTGACATGGTCGAGACAGAAACACGGAGGTGATCCACGGCTCTAGTGATCGGGTGAGATGGCAGAACATGACCGCTCACGCTTACCGGCATGGCACATGATGGATAGATGGATTCGCATGGCGCTTTGTCTAAATTGTCGGAAGTCTGAAGTTGGCCATCCACCACATCCACTTTCACTCCACCACAATTCTCAGTATCAGCTGTTTGTTCATAGTAGCACGCAGGCTCCAGCAATATTTGGAAAGTCGGAATCTGCTTCCCCAAGGACTCGGGAGCTACCGGCCTGGAAATGACACCTGGGCCAATGCTGCAACTTTTGCATTTGATGTCTACGAGGGCTTCCAGGATAAACAGGAGACAGTGGCGGTGGCTCTTGACCTGGAGGATGCGTATAACAGGGTTAGGTATGATCGGTTAACACACACACTGTTGGACATGGAGGTCTGCCCTTGCCTTGTTAGATGGGTTGCAGCAGTTCTTTATGAGCGTAAGGTTGCATTGCGCATGGGTACCTGGACTTCTGTCCCCTGAACTATTACACCTGGGTTGCCGCAGGGATCTGCCTTGTCCCCGGTGCTCTTTAATGTCTACACCAGCAAAATCTCAGCTATTGAGACACCAGGTGTGGGTAGAATCTTGAATTTGCAGATGATGTGCTGGTGTTCAGACAGGGCAGAGACAGGGCCAGTTTGGCGAAAGACGTACAGGCGGCGGTAGACAAGGTGACGGAGTGGTGCAGGGACGTAGGGGCAATTTTAAACCCAGACAAGGCATCGGTTGTGTGGTACGCCCTGGATAACCGGATCATCAAGGCAGGCGTCCCAGGTATTATGTTGAATGGATGTCCTCTTAATCGAGAGAGTAAATTGAAGTACTTGGGTATCACCTTTGACAGGTGTTTGTCTTTTAAGGATCATGTGGAGAATTTGGTGGTGAAGGCTGGTAGGGGACTTAATGCATTGAGGGCTATGGCAGCAACCGGGGTAGATCAGAGGATGCTGTACAGCAGGGGTGGCCAAAACGAGGCCCTCTGGCCTCATGCGGCACGCCGGGAGTCATGTTGCGGCCCGCGGAGCTAGGTCAAATTAACATATCATATCAATTTTGATGCACTTAGTTCTGCAAAACAAAGTCATATGTCTCACGTTTAAATATTTTAAAATTGTGTAATAAATATGTTTGATTCTCAGTTATGTTTTATTTTCTTCCCCCCCAAAAAAAAATCTACCTATTTTTTTTTTTTTAAACATTAAACCAGGCAAGCGTTTGACCACGCTCTAACCAACTGGGAAGCGACGATGTGGTCGAAGCTGTAGCACGCTTGCTTGATTACTTTAATTAACAAACAAACAAAATTAGGTGCGTGGCCCGGCAGGAAATATTATTTCTGAAATTTGGCCCTCCTGCTGAAAAGGTTGGCCACCCCTGCTGTACAGGCTCTTTCAGCAGTTAATAATTTCTGTCATTGAGTATGATTTGGGGCTGCTGACAGTATCAAAAAGCCAGCTTGAAAGGTTGGAGCGCATACAGAATGCTGCCATGCGGTTAATACTGGGGTGCACAAAGGACACACTCAATCATCTACATGAGGCATATCCTGGCGCTACTTACAATGACGGATAGGCATAGGGTCCTTCAGGCCAAATGGTACATGAGAGTTGCCGCAGACAGTGATCACCCGCTGCATGCAGCAATAGATATGGTAAAGGGTCATAGACTAAGACGAGGCAGGTCCTGGATGGCACAGGCAGAACTTCTATAAGTCAGGTGTGTGATCTAGAGACCATCAATCGTGAAAGAGAGTGGGTTGAAGTTCCGGATGACATGACGGACTGGCACAATGTAATAATAACACTGGGTCGTGAGTGCAGAGAATGGGCAGCGGGCCGCACTGAGTTTGAAGTGCAACAGCTGATCCAGAGCAACACACATCAAGGTGACATAGTCATCTACACCGATGGGTCAGTGGTGAGAAACAGACGTAGTGGCTGGGGCTTTATTGCAAAGGCTAATGGGCGAGTCTTGAAAAAGGAGAGCCTGGCATATGAGACTACGACCTCCAGCATGAGAATGGAGGTGGAGGCAGTAACAGCGGCATTCCGGTGGCTAGAGGAGACTACTGCAACACACGTTGTGTTCATTACGGATTCAAAGAATATGCTTAGCAAGGTGGAGAAAGGAATGTTTCGTGTGGAATGGCTCTCGTCGCTTCAGAGGTCACAGATTGTGAGAATTGTATGGATATTTTGCCCTGGCCATGCGGGTGTACGGGGGAATGAACAGGCTGATAGGCTAGCAGGGAATGCACCTCTTGGTGGTATCTTGCCTATGGACAAGGGGGAGGTGGTCGTGCGCTTGTGGGACCAGGTGGAGAAGGCGGAGGAACAGATTGAGAACCCATATGTGGAAAGAATGAGATTGCGGGGGATCGGCAGGGGTTCTGGAAGAATCTCAAAACTGAGAGGGAAGACCAGGAGAACATTTAATCAGATAGCGGTGGGAACGATTAGTAGTATGACTCTTCGCTGGCTGTTGAACGAGGGGACTGAGCACGTATGGGAATGTCCTGAGTGCAGTGATGTCGGTTCTTGACTCAACTCAACTCAACTGTCCATAGTTGAGGATGCAGGTCAGCAAGGCGTTTTTAATCCCATAAAACTTAAGACATCGTCTTATTCTCCATTATTCTTGATATAACGAAATAATGCACAAGTCTCCAGTGTTAAAAGTTACATTTTACTTACGGGGAATTTCTGCTATCCGCCCCTCGTAAGACAAATCTCTTTTTTTTATTTTCGGGTGGGAGGTGGGGGTATGGGGGGGGGGAGACAATGGCTACGGTCATCGACCAGTATAGTCACTGCTAGAAAGGAAAGCAATGGCAAACTACCTTCTATACAAATGCCAAGAATATCGTGCACTGTAGTCTTATCAATAATCAGAGAAACGGCGTAAATGGGTGCTCCATAGGAGCAGCCTCGTCCGGTAGGTCATGTGCACCAAGTGGACACGGATGTGTAATGTCTCCAGATCTTTTTTTTCCCTATACAGTGAAAGTATTTTCAGAAATATAGAGGATATGGAAAGAATCAACATTGGGGGAACGATACATCAATAACATTAGATGTGCAGATGATACAGCCTTGATTGCAGACAATGAACAGGCGTATTCTTAAGCAAGTGAATCGTTACAGTTATCTCGGAACAGTCATAACATCTGATGGGAGATGCTGTGAAGAGATTAGAACAAGAATTGCCATTGCGAAGGTAGCCTTTTGCTAGATGAAAACATACTGACCAATAAAAATATATCAATTGAAACGAGAAAAAGAATGTTGAAGTGCTACATGGAACCTATGCTTTTGTATCAGTCAAGCTGAAAAATATCTGATGGCTGTGGAAATGTGGTTTCTGAAGAAAATGCAAAGAATATCATGGACAGATCAGAAAAACCGATGAACAAGTCCTTCAAGAAACAAATGAAGATCGTAAACTGATTAGAGTCATTAGACGTAGACATTCAGAACTTTTGAGGCATATTATGAAAAGAAGTGACTTGGAGAACTTGGTGACAACTGGCAAGATCGAAGGGAAGAGACCAAGGAGAAGACCTATAAGTAAATACCTGGATGACTTGGCCACGTGGCATGGTCGAGACAGGAACACGGCGCTGACCCACGACTCTGGTGATCGAGCGAGATGGCAGAACTTGACCGCCCATGCTTATCGGCACATGATGGATGGATGGATGGTCCCTCGTAAATTCTATAGGTTGTATTTTTAATTACTGTCGGTTTTCAAAATATGGTTGTTCCAAGTTTTGTATTCACCATCGGTGGAATTCACGCTTCATGAAAGATAAATACAAAACTTGGAACGGTAATATTTTCCACAAAACAAAAAAACCCAGCAGTCATTAAAGATACACCCTGTAATAAAAGTGGTTATGAGTTCGGTAATTATACATTATACGGGAGAGAACAGAATCTAAATACCTGAACGCTGGGAATTCCAACAACAATCTCCTCTGTCCCTTTTCCATGATTAGCGTCCTTGTTTTAATTAAATATAAATGTTTTCTTGCCGAATTAGCGTGCTGACTTTGCGCATGTACAAGAATAATTCAATTCCAGCACTCTAGCAAACACTAATAAACACACTAATTAACACACTAACTAACACACTAACTAATTACACACTAACAGAAACTAATTAACTAAGTAACACACACACACACTAATTAACACACTAACACACAAACACAGTAACTATAGTAATAGCAAACTAACGCACTAATTAACACACTAATACGCTGTCTAACGTAATAACACATTAACAAACTAACACACTAACACACTAAACGTTAAGTAACACACTAAAAGACTAACTAACACACTAATACACACTAACACACTAACATACTAATTAACAATCTAATACATTGTCTAACACACTAACTATCACGCTAATTAAAACACAAACTAATTAACGCACTAACACTAACCAACACACGCATGAATTAACACACTAACTAACAATCTAATACACCGTCTAACACACTAACACTCATTGAAATACAAACTAATTAACACACTAACACTAATTAACTAATACACACACTAGTTAACACACTAACAAACAATCTAATGCACTGTCTAACACACTAACTAACACATTTTTTTTTTTGCATATCCTTTACAGGACATAGCTGTCAACATCAGCATCTTTCAGCTGTATGTTGATTTCTTGGCAAGATTACGCTCAGTAGTTTGCCATTGCTTTCTGTGCGGCCGGCTCAGTTATCCGCAAGTCACCAGCGGGGAACGAACTAACTAACACATTAATTAAAACAAAATCTAATTAACACACTAACACTAACTAACTAACACTGCACTGATTAACACACTAACATAATACAAAGACACTAATTAACACATTGATTAAAACACACATTAATTAACACACTAACACTAACACTAACTAACTAACTAACTAACTAACTAATTAACTAACTAACTAACTAACTAACTAACTAACTAACTAACTAACTAACACACATACTCTAATTAATATATTAACACACTACAAACATATTAACACACTAATTTACACACATATATACACTAAATCACTGACACACTAACTAAAACACTTAGACGCTAACACACAAACTAACTCATTAGTTAAAACAATAACAAACTAACACACTAATTAACAACGAATACGCTATCTAACACATTAACTAACCAACCAACCAACCAAAAAACCAACTAACCAACCAACCAACTAACCAGCCAGCCAACCAACCAACCAACCAACCAACCAACCAGCCAACCAACCTACCAACCTACCAACCAACTAACTAACTAACACACTAGCACACTTAAACAGTAACTAACACACTAAAACACTAACTAACTAACACATTAGCTACAACACTAACTAATTAACACACTAACCATCACATTAACTAACACACGAATACACTAACTAAATAACGTATTAGCTAAAACACTAACTCATTAACACACTAACCAACACACAAACACACTAACACACTAACCAACACATTAACACATAAAAAACACTAACACGCTAATACACACTACCGCACTAACTAACAATCTAACACACTAATTAACACACTAATTAACACACTAACACACTAATTAACAAGAAAAATAACATACTAACTAACAAACTAACTAACGAAGACACAAGCTAACACACTAACTAACGCATTTATACTTACTAAAACACTAACTAAGATTTCCGTTCCGAAACATGGCAGTAAGGCATTGAACCGTTAAGGCCTCTGGCGTGTTTATGTTTGTGGCTACGGTTCGCATTTGCATTTTCCTCATGTTGGACTGGTAGTACATGGTTCCGTTCCCCTGCTACTGAGTGAGTGCGTGGCGCGACACTGTGCGCTGTGAAATTCGTGTGGAATGCTTTTACATATGTCCGCTATTGTTTGCGCAGTGAACTGCATTTTCGGAACAATGGCCGGCTGTCGCTGTATTGACTGGTTTGCCTTTTCTATTCAGGAGTGCATATTTCAGGAGACTCATGGGAGTCTCGCTGGAGCAACAGAGTTAGTGCGTTGTGCGGCGCTTTCGGCGGGTCGCCCTGCGGAAAGAGACCGAGCCAAGTGGGATAAAACCCGGGTCAATGAAGTCTTTCTGGTGGCTGCCAATTCCATCGACGATTAACTTTATTTTTCGTGGAGGACTATTGTGTTGGCATTCTGGCGGCGGCATTATGCACAGTGTACCTGTGCGTGCTGTTGGCTTGCCGAGACTCCTGTCTGTTCCACTTTTCACATTGGGCAGTGAGGAGCATTTTGTGTGATATTCACTGGCACAGGAACGGAGCATAATGGGGACAACCAGTTGCCGTGAAATTGGAACCGCGACTAACTATCTAACTAACTAACTAACTACCTAACTAACTAACTAACTAACTAACTAACTAACTAACTAACTAACTAACTAACTAACTAAAACAGTAACACACGAACTAACACACTAACACTTTGTGCTACTTATATTGACAAGCAGGTGATCAAATGGTTTGACCATCTCGTTAGAATGCAAGGCCATCAACTACCAGCACTGGAGCTAAGTCAAAGAAGATCTGCTACAAGAACAAGAGGGCGTCCGAGAGGATGGATTTGATGTCATTAAATACATTGTACGATCAAGTGAAATGACACTATCCAGTGCCATTAGTCGGTTTCTGCAACAACTACAATTACCTACAAACTGATATTCCAGGAATGCACTGTACGGATAAGTTTAATATTTCATTTGCAAAATGCCTACCCAGAGGTCAAAATCCCCACGACGCTTGAAGGTGAAAGTGGAAGATGATGATGATGATAATGATGATCTACAACTACAATTACCTACCAACTGATATTCCAGGGATGCACTGTACGGATAAGTTTAATATTTCAATTTGCAAAATTCCTACCCAGAGATCAAACTCCCGTGCTTAATAAATGTGTTAAATGTGTAAGCAAGCTCACAGTGTAAGCCATTTTGTTCAAATAATATTAAGGTAATATTGAAGAGTCTTTTCAACAAATACGTGAATATATACAGGTTAATAAACTGTTATAGGTTATTGTTGGCGTGCTGTTACACAGATGTATTTTCACAGCCCAATCCGGTTTTGCATTGCCTTTTTTTTTTGAATGGAGTATATTCAAAGCACACTCTGGTCTTACATTGACTGTGCTGTTCCTAGATGTACGAGTATACTGACAGTTCGCTCTGTTCTTACAATGACTATATTGTAGCGTGGATGAATATTGACAATTCACTCTGTATCATGGGACGTCAGTTAACGGCCGTGTTTCATGCGGTACGTTTGGTGCAAAAAGCAAAGCTGATGAAATTCAGGGCTTTGCTGACAGACATGATATGAAAAACTTCTACGACTCACTGAAAGCGGTCTATGGTCCTTCATCACCAGGCATAGTTCCCCTCCTCAGTGCAGACGGGGGAACATTGGTCACTGATAAGAAAGAAATCCTCCAACGCTGGGCAGAGCATTTCAGCAAAATCTTAAATGCAACTTCCTTCTTCGATGATGAAACCATCAACTGCCTTCCTCAAGTTCCCACCAATGAGACACTTGATGACCTGCCAACCATAGTGGAAGTAAACAAAGCATCCAGCAACTCTCCAGCGGCAAGGCACCTGGTCATGACTCCATCCCAGCAGAGATATACAAGGCAGGTGGGTCGGTCCTAACAGAGCAGCTTCACCAAGTCTTTACAAACATATGGGTTAACAAGACCATGCCACAAGATTTTAAGGACGCGTCAATAGTCCACCTTTACAAACGTAAAGGAAACCGCCAATCCTGTGACAACCACCGAGGCATCTCCTTGCTTTCAATTGCAGGGAAGATACTCGCCAGAATTCTTCTCAATCGCCTCACAGCCCATCTCGATCAAGGTCTTCTTCCTGAGAGTCAATGTGGCTTCAGAAAAGAACGTGGAACTGTTGACATGATTTTCGCTGCAAGGCAGCTGCAAGAGAAATGTCAGGAACAAAACTGCGAAATGTTCTCCACTTTCATTGACCTTACCAAGGCTTTTGATACAGTCAGCAGAGAAGGACTGTGGAAGATTATGGCAAAATATGGCTGTCCACGAAAGTTTGTCCAAATAGTGCGGCTATTTCATGATGGCATGCAGGCAAGAGTACAGGAAAATGGTGAACTGTCTGAACCCTTTCCTGTCACCAATGGAGTGAAGCAAGGATGTGTCCTGGCACCAACACTGTTCAGCCTCATGTTTTCAGCCATGTTGATGAATGCCTTCGAGAACGACGACATTGGAATAGACATCAACTACCGTATGGATGGAAAGTTATTCAATCTCAGAAGGCTGAAAGCTAAAACCAAAATTAACAGCGGCACCGTCAGAGAGCTCCTGTTTGCTGATGATTGCGCTCTATACGCCAACTCAGAGGCGGACATGCAACATAATGTTTCAGCTTTCTCATATGCCTGTGCCAACTTTGGGTTCAATATCAACTTGGAGAAGACTGTAGTTATGTACCAGCCAGCTCCAGGGAATAATCACACTGTGCCGAATATCAAAGTGAATGATCATACACTAAGTGTTGTGGACAAATTCACCTATCTTGGCAGCACCGTGTCACAAGCTGTCACAATCAATGACGAAGTGAATGCAAGAATCTCCAAGGCCAGTGCAGCCTTTGGCAGACTGTACAAGAATGTATGGGACAGAACTGGAATAAGCCTGCAAACAAAGCTAAAAGTCTACAAAGCAGTTGTATTATCCACACTGCTATATGCTTGTGAAACCTGGACTGTTTATCAGCGACACGCTAGGAAATTGAACCACTTCCACACAGTCTGCCTAAGGAAGCTACTGAAGATTAAATGGCAAGACAAGATTCCAGACACTGAAGTCCTAGAAAGAGCATCCATGCCCAGTATCCACACTGTACTGATGAAGAATCAGATTCGCTGGGCTGGTCACTTGACTCGCATGCCAGATCACAGGCTCCCTAAACGAATTTTCTACAGCGAACTGCGTTGTGGTAAACGCTCCCAAGGTGGCCAGAGGAAACGTTTTAAAGACACTGAAAATCTCACTGAATGCTTTTGGAATTCATCATGACACCTGGGAGGCTGCAGCCAGAGACCGAAATTCGTGGCGTGCATCATTGCGCAAAGGTGCAGTCATATGTGAGGCAACCAGGACTGCAAGAGCTGTGAAGAAAAGGCAGGACAGAAAAATCACTGCAGGAAATCTTCCTCCAGAGACGTCAAGCATTCTTTGCCCACATTGTCAAAGAACATTTCGAGCCAAAATAGGCCTTATCAGCCATCTTAGAACCCACGGCTCCACACCTTCAACCCCACTGGATGAAATGAATGGTCATCATCATTCTTGATGGACAAACAACAACACGTTTGGTGGTGATTAAATGTCTTCTTTTTCTATTGTTCTTGTTTCATCGACTTCTTGGTGACTCGTATTACTGGCTTGGAATGTCTAGGAGGATGATGATTAGAACACCGCAACAAGCCGGTGGGCCGTCAGGCGAACGATGAGAGCACGATGATGGTGACTCTCAAACAAATTCAACAAGGCCGTTGGTAGCAGTCAACACTTCAAAGACGACTTTATTTACTGTGCTGCACAATCAGTCACATTACACGGTACCCCATTAGCCGGCCGTAGCACCATATCTAGCTTAGTTCTGTTCACATAAGGGGCCATAGTGCAATTCAAATGTGTGTTATATACGGCTGTCCTTGTTTTTTTGTTCACATAAGCCAATAGTGCAACTTGCTAGAAATGTTTCCTCAGGTTAGCTATTGTGAGTTTATATCTCAAATTTCGTGCAGCATATGTGTGATGCTGATTCGTGTGGAGAACTTGGTGACAACTGGCAAGATCGAGGGAACAGACCAAGGGTAGACTTAGAAGCAAGTACCTGGATGGCTTGGCCTTGTGACATGGTCGAGACAGAAACACGGAGGTGATCCACGGCTCTAGTGATCGGGTGAGATGGCAGAACATGACCGCTCACGCTTACCGGCATGGCACATGATGGATAGATGGATTCGCATGGCGCTTTGTCTAAATTGTCGGAAGTCTGAAGTTGGCCATCCACCACATCCACTTTCACTCCACCACATTCTCAGTATCAGCTGTTTGTTCATAGTAGCACGCAGGCTCCAGCAATATTTGGAAAGTCGGAATCTGCTTCCCCAAGGACTCGGGAGCTACCGGCCTGGAAATGACACCTGGGCCAATGCTGCAACTTTTGCATTTGATGTCTACGAGGGCTTCCAGGATAAACAGGAGACAGTGGCGGTGCTCTTGACCTGGAGGATGCGTATAACAGGGTTAGGTATGATCGGTTAACACACACACTGTTGGACATGGAGGTCTGCCCTTGCCTTGTTAGATGGGTTGCAGCAGTTCTTTATGAGCGTAAGGTTGCATTGCGCATGGGTACCTGGACTTCTGTCCCCTGAACTATTACACCTGGGTTGCCGCAGGGATCTGCCTTGTCCCCGGTGCTCTTTAATGTCTACACCAGCAAAATCTCAGCTATTGAGACACCAGGTGTGGGTAGAATCTTGAATTTGCAGATGATGTGCTGGTGTTCAGACAGGGCAGAGACAGGGCCAGTTTGGCGAAAGACGTACAGGCGGCGGTAGACAAGGTGACGGAGTGGTGCAGGGACGTAGGGCAATTTTAAACCCAGACAAGGCATCGGTTGTGTGGTACGCCCTGGATAACCGGATCATCAAGGCAGGCGTCCCAGGTATTATGTTGAATGGATGTCCTCTTAATCGAGAGAGTAAATTGAAGTACTTGGTATCACCTTTGACAGGTGTTTGTCTTTTAAGGATCATGTGGAGAATTTGGTGGTGAAGGCTGGTAGGGGACTTAATGCATTGAGGGCTATGGCAGCAACCGGGGTAGATCAGAGGATGCTGTACAGCAGGGGTGGCCAAAACGAGGCCCGCAGGCCGCATGCGGCCCGCTGGGAGTCATGTTGCGGCCCGCGGAGCTAGGTCAAATTAACATATCATATCAATTTTGATGCACTTAGTTCTGCAAAACAAAGTCATATGTCTCACTTTTAAATATTTTAAAATTGTCTAATAAATATGTTTGATTCTCAGTTATGTTTTATTTTCTTCCCAAAAAAAATCTACCTATTTCTTTTTTTTTTTTTTTTACATTAAACCAGGCAAGCGTTTGACCACGATCTAACCTACTGGGAAGCGACGATGATGTGGTCGAAGCTGTAGCACGCTTGCTTGTTTACTTTAATTAACAAACAAACAAAATTAGGTGCGTGGCCCGGCAGGAAATATTATTTCTGAAATTTTACCCCCCTGCTGAAAAGGTTGGCCACCCCTGCTGTACAGGCTCTTTCAGCAGTTAATAATTTCTGTCATTTGAGTATGGTTGGGGCTGCTGACAGTATCAAAAAGCCAGCTTGAAAGGTTGAAGCGCATACAGAATGCTGCCATGCGGTTAATACTGGGGTGCACAAAGGACACACCAATTATCTGCATGAGGCATATCCTGGCGCTACCTACAATGACGGATAGGCATAGGGTCCTTCAGGCCAAATGGTACCTGAGAGTTGCCGCAGACAGGGATCACCCGCTGCATGCAGCAATGGATATGGTAAAGGGTCATAGACTAAGACGAGGCAGGTCCTGGATGGCACAGGCAGAACTTTCTATAAGTCAGGTGTGTGATCTAGAGACCATCAATCGTGAAAGAGAGTGGGTTGAAGTTCCGGATGACATGACGGACTGGCACAATGTAATAATAACACTGGGTCGTGAGTGCAGAGAATGGGCAGCGGGCCGCACTGAGTTTGAAGTGCAACAGCTGATCCAGAGCAACACACATCAAGGTGACATAGTCATCTACACCGATGGGTCAGTGGTGAGAAACAGACGTAGTGGCTGGGGCTTTATTGCAAAGGCTAATGGGCGAGTCTTGAAAAAGGAGAGCCTGGCATATGAGACTACGACCTCCAGCATGAGAATGGAGGTGGAGGCAGTAACAGCGGCATTCCGGTGGCTAGAGGAGACTACTGCAACACACGTTGTGTTCATTACGGATTCAAAGAATAT
Organism: Cepaea nemoralis; assembly: GCA_014155875.1. Lineage (NCBI taxonomy): Eukaryota > Metazoa > Mollusca > Gastropoda > Stylommatophora > Helicidae > Cepaea > Cepaea nemoralis. The sequence continues at coordinate 4,713 of JACEFZ010010794.1, read as the reverse complement.
GCTTAGCAAGGTGGAGAAAGGAATGTTTCGTGTGGAATGGCTCTCGTCGCTTCAGAGGTCACAGATTGTGAGAATTGTATGGATATTTTGCCCTGGCCATGCGGGTGTACGGGGGAATGAACAGGCTGATAGGCTAGCAGGGAATGCACCTCTTGGTGGTATCTTGCCTATGGACAAGGGGGAGGTGGTCGTGCGCTTGTGGGACCAGGTGGAGAAGGCGGAGGAACAGATTGAGAACCCATATGTGGAAAGAATGAGATTGCGGGGGATCGGCAGGGGTTCTGGAAGAATCTCAAAACTGAGAGGGAAGACCAGGAGAACATTTAATCAGATAGCGGTGGGAACGATTAGTAGTATGACTCTTCGCTGGCTGTTGAACGAGGGGACTGAGCACGTATGGGAATGTCCTGAGTGCAGTGATGTCGGTTCTTGACTCAACTCAACTCAACTGTCCATAGTTGAGGATGCAGGTCAGCAAGGCGTTTTTTAATCCCATAAACTTAAGACTCGTCTTATTCTCCATTATTCTTGATATAACGAAATAATGCACAAGTCTCCAGTGTTAAAAGTTACATTTTACTTACGGGAATTTCTGCTATCCGCCCCTCGTAAGACAAATCTCTTTTTTTTATTTTCGGGTGGGAGGTGGGGGTATGGGGGGGGGAGACAATGGCTACGGTCATCGACCAGTATAGTCACTGCTAGAAAGGAAAGCAATGGCAAACTACCTTCTATACAAATGCCAAGAATATCGTGCACTGTAGTCTTATCAATAATCAGAGAAACGGCGTAAATGGGTGCTCCATAGGAGCAGCCTCGTCCGGTAGGTCATGTGCACCAAGTGGACACGGATGTGTAATGTCTCCAGATCTTTTTTTTCCCTATACAGTGAAAAGTATTTTCAGAAATATAGAGGATATGGAAAGAATCAACATTGGGGAACGATACATCATAACATTAGATGTGCAGATGATACAGCCTTGATTGCAGACAATGAACAGGCGTATTCTTAAGCAAGTGAATCGTTACAGTTATCTCGGACAGTCATAACATCTGATGGGAGATGCTGTGAAGAGATTAGAACAAGAATTTCCATTGCGAAGGTAGCCTTTTTGCTAGATGAAAACATACTGACCAATAAAAATATTCAATTGAAACGAGAAAAAGAGTGTTGAAGTGCTACATGGAACCTATGCTTTTGTATCAGTCAAGCTGAAAAATATCTGATGGCTGTGGAAATGTGGTTTCTGAAGAAAATGCAAAGAATATCATGGACAGGACAGAAAAATCCAATGAACAATTCCTTCAAGAAACAAATGAAGATTCGTAAACTGATTAGAGATCATTAAGACGTAGACATTCAGAACTTTTGAGGCATATATGAAAAGAAGTGACTTGGAGAACTTGGTGACAACTGGCAAGATCGAAGGGAAGAGACCAAGGAGAAGACCTATAAGTAAATACCTGGATGACTTGGCCACGTGGCCTGGTCGAGACAGGAACACGGCGCTGACCCACGACTCTGGTGATCGAGCGAGATGGCAGAACTTGACCGCCCATGCTTATCGGCACATGATGGATGGATGGATGGTCCCTCGTAAATTCTATAGGTTGTATTTTTAATTACTGTCGGTTTTCAAAATATGGTTGTTCCAAGTTTTGTATTCACCATCGGTGGAATTCACGCTTCATGAAAGATAAATACAAAACTTGGAACGGTAATATTTTCCACAAAACAAAAAAAACCCAGCAGTCATTAAAGATACACCCTGTAATAAAAGTGGTTATGAGTTCGGTAATTATACATTATACGGGAGAGAACAGAATCTAAATACCTGAACGCTGGGAATTCCAACAACAATCTCCTCTGTCCCTTTTCCATGATTAGCGTCCTTGTTTTTAATTAAATATAAATGTTTTCTTGCCGAATTAGCGTGCTGACTTTGCGCATGTACAAGAATATTCAATTCCAGCACTCTAGCAAACACTAATAAACACACTAATTAACACACTAACTAACACACTAACTAATTACACACTAACAGAAACTAATTAACTAAGTAACACACACACACACTAATTAACACACTAACACACAAACACAGTAACTATAGTAATAGCAAACTAACGCACTAATTAACACACTAATACGCTGTCTAACGTAATAACACATTAACAAACTAACACACTAACACACTAAACGTTAAGTAACACACTAAAAGACTAACTAACACACTAATACACACTAACACACTAACATACTAATTAACAATCTAATACATTGTCTAACACACTAGCTAACACGCTAATTAAAACACAAACTAATTAACGCACTAACACTAACCAACACACGCATGAATTAACACACTAACTAACAATCTAATACACCGTCTAACACACTAACACTCATTGAAATACAAACTAATTAACACACTAACACTAATTAACTAATACACACACTATTTTAACACACTAACAAACAATCTAATGCACTGTCTAACACACTAACTAACACATTTTTTTTTTTGCATATCCTTTACAGGACATAGCTGTCAACATCAGCATCTTTCAGCTGTATGTTGATTTCTTGGCAAGTTTACGCTCAGTAGTTTGCCATTGCTTTCTGTGGGGCCCGGGCTCAGTTATCCGCAAGTCACCAGCGGGGAACGAACTAACTAACACATTAATTAAAACAAAATCTAATTAACACACTAACACTAACTAACTAACACTGCACTGATTAACACACTAACATAATACAAAGACACAAATTTAAACACATTGATTAAAACACACATTAATTAACACACTAACACTAACACTAACTAACTAACAAACTAACTAACTAATTAACAAACTAACTAACTAACTAACTAACTAACTAACTAACTAACTAAACACATACTCTAATTAATATATTAACACACTACAAACATATTAACACACTAATTTACACACATATATACACTAAATCACTGACACACTAACTAAAACACTTAGACGCTAAAACACAAACTAACTCATTAGTTAAAACAATAACAAACTAACACACTAATTAACAACGAATACGCTATCTAACACATTAACTAACCAACCAACCAACCAAAAACCAACTAACCAACCAACCAACTAACCAGCCAGCCAACCAACCAACCAACCAACCAACCAACCAGCCAACCAACCTACCAACCTACCAACCAACTAACTAACTAACACACTAGCACACTTAAACAGTAACTAACACACTAAACACTAACTAACTAACACATTAGCTACAACACTAACTATTAACACACTAACCATCACATTAACTAACACACGAATACACTAACTAAATAACGTATTAGCTAAAACACTAACTCATTAACACACTAACCAACACACAAACACACTAACACACTAACGACCACATTAACACATAAAAAACACTAACACGCTAATACACACTACCGCACTAACTAACAATCTAACACACTAATTAACACACTAATTAACACACTAACACACTAATTAACAAGAAAAATAACATACTAACTAACAAACTAACTAACGAAGACACAAGCTAACACACTAACTAACGCATTTATACTTACTAAAACACTAACTAAGATTTCCGTTCCGAAACATGGCAGTAAGGCATTGAACCGTTAAGGCCTCTGGCGTGTTTATGTTTGTGGCTACGGTTCGCATTTGCATTTTCCTCAAGTTGGACTGGTAGTACATGGTTCCGTTCCCCTGCTACTGAGTGAGTGCGTGGCGCGACACTGTGCGCTGTGAAAATTTGTGTGGAATGCTTTTACATATGTCCGCTATTGTTTGCGCAGTGAACTGCATTTTCGGAACAATGGCCGGCTGTCGCTGTATTGACTGGTTTGCCTTTTCTATTCAGGAGTGCATATTTCAGGAGACTCATGGGAGTCTCGCTGGAGCAACAGAGTTAGTGCGTTTGTGCGGCGCTTTCGGCGGGTCGCCCTGCGGAAAGAGACCGAGCCAAGTGGGATAAAACCCGGGTCAATGAAGTCTTTCTGGTGGCTGCCAAATTTCCCTCGATGGTTAACTTTATTTTTCGTGGGGGACTTTTGTGTTGGCATTCTGGCGGCGGCATTATGCACAGTGTACCTGTGCGTGCTGTTTGGCTTGCCGAGACTCCTGTCTGTTCCACTTTCACATTGGCAGTGAAGGAGCATTTTGTGTGATATTCACTGGCACAGAACGGAGCATAATGGGGACAACCAGTTGCCGTGAAATTGGAACCGCGACTAACTATCTAACTAACTAACTAACTACCTAACTAACTAACTAACTAACTAACTAACTAACTAACTAACTAACTAACTAACTAACTAAAACAGTAACACACGAACTAACACACTAACACTTTGTGCTACTTATATTGACAAGCAGGTGATCAATGGTTTGACCATCTCGTTAGAATGCAAGGCCATCAACTACCAGCACTGAGCTAAGTCAAAGAAGATCTGCTACAAGAACAAGAGGGCGTCCGAGAGGATGGATTTGATGTCATTAAATACATTGTACGATCAAGTGAAATGACACTATCCAGTGCCATTAGTCGGTTTCTGCAACAACTACAATTACCTACAAACTGATATTCCAGGAATGCACTGTACGGATAAGTTTAATATTTCATTTGCAAAATGCCTACCCAGAGGTCAAAACCCCACGACCTTGAAGGTGAAAGTGGAAGATGAT
>JACEFZ010010793.1:0-123396 GCA_014155875.1 Cepaea nemoralis | reverse complement strand
CCCCCCCCCCAGCACAGATTAAATGATTGGATTCCTGTAGGGAAATAAACTCCGGGGTCACTACCCGGTGTGCCTGACCCGGTCGTAAACAGTCTGTCACTGAAGTCACGCTTTTTTTTAACACGTCCTACTCCACTCATATACCTGCTGGACTGACAGGTATGTATGAGTATCATCACCCTGGACCTACATTCGTCGATTAATTTATATAGGTTTCACCTCTTCACTGATAAATAACATTGATAACAGAACTCTGCTCCTCTTTGGTGCATGTCAAACGTGAGGCGGTCATCTTTAAACTGCCTTTATGACGCCACCGTGTTCGTCTGCACCGTCATGTCACGTGCTTAACACTCTTGACATCCTTAACAACAATAGTTACAAGACAGCGACATTATAATTTCTATCACACTTTCAAGGTTTTCATTTGATCCCTCTCGTAGTTAATCACATCTGCAATTCTTTTTTTTCTTTTTTTTCATATCCCTCACTGGATGTACTATGCAAGATTACGCTCAGTAGTTTGCCATTGATTTCTGAGCGGCCGGCTCACATACCCCGTAAGTTACCAACGCGGCGAGAACTGCTACCGATTTTCACTCAGGTTACGTTACTCACGAGAATATACGAGATTGCGGAGAAAGACGTTAACCCCTGGGCCAAGATGTTCCTTCTTCTTGGTCCACGATATCATAAGAACTATAGTGTTGCATTTAAGTTTACAAGCCCCGATTTTACTATTTATTCGGAAATTAAGGCCTTAAAAACAAACAAACAAAAATCTAACCTACCTTGCCATTAGATGGATATTCTTCATCGAAGCAGAAGAAAACCCAATAGATTAGCAGTTTGGGAAACACGTCCTTCGGAAATTAGGATCCAGAAACCAAACAAAGGGATCAAAGGGATTCACTGATGCGTACATAATTGTTAATATTAGGAAGTATTGAATAAAACAATGTGCTATGTCTGTAGGGTCCCCTGAAGCTATGTGTGATAATAACTGATTTGCATTCCTTGTAACCTTATGAGAGGAAACAGTAGTTTTTGGATACGTGGTTATATAGAAACATGGGAAGATTATGATGGCAGCAGAAGAAAAACAAAAGAAAAGGCATCACAGTGGGGTTGAAGACAATATTATAGAATTAGATCAAGGTCAGACAATGTTAGTAACTTCGGCGAATAATAGGAAATAGCTGCTTTGTCAAAGGATATGCTGGATGAGCAATGGACACGGGAGGCCCCGCAAGAGGTCAGTATGTGGTTGGTCAACGTCAAGCGATGGACTGGAATAGTCTGTACATGCGTATGGTGAAGTCGCGAGGCAATGGGCGTTGGTGACTCACTTAAGCCGACATTTAATATAAATATTGCATTTGATGTTGATGACACTTGATGATGATGGTAATGATGATAGACGTGATTACAATGATATCTGATATGAAACTCTTTTGCATTTATTCTGATTATAGTTTTTTTTAGTATTATGATTGTAATCATATATTTCATCAGGGCAGATTATGAAATCTCGCAACTGACTAATCCGAAGCGGTTATAGTATATGAAATCTCAAATAATGTGAACAATACTGCACAGAACATTTGAACATTCTCGGGTTCTTTAGAGGGAATTATTTTGTGGCTATACAGGTTGAGTTCATGATTAGCAAACTAGTCAGCCACTCAAGTGTGAATATATCAGGCCCGACACGCTCATGTGACACAGTCTCCAGTGGCCATTGATAATCTATCCTGTGAACATGACCCTGTATTTTGTTGTAAGGATTCCGTTAAGTAGATTCGAGAACGTTCAGGCACAATCTAGAAATAAGAGAGGATTAGCCTGACACAGTATCCAAAAGTAGAAGTAGCTTCACATTTCTCCTAGCCTTTAAGTCGAACTTTCCAACGTGACCACATAGAGAAGTACATTTATTATCCCGTGGCACGTACTGTACAGAAAATCTCCCCTAAAACAGACTTTTGAAATGTATCTCTATCAAAAGCTGTCGTGTGTTATCAATCATATCTTAAATTCGTCTTCGCTGTGATCATCCTCTTCTCCGCCTTCCTTGGTACACTTCCCTCCATATTATCTTTACTAGTCTTGCATGTTTTTATTATGTCCAAAAACCGCTATTCAGTTTATTAATATGTTCAAGTTGCACAAGTGTGTAGATACAATCTGTGATCAATATTGCCAGTGTCCTGGATGTAATGGATCAGATATGAGAAATGTAAGTTCGGATACAAGACAATTCTATTAGTGATGTCTTATTCATGATCATCTTGTAGCAGACCCTTCATATAACGTCGCACTCATGACATCCCATAGAAAGTGGCTCGATATCTAGCCACATCTCCTACCTCAAGCACTCTCATACCTAGGGTGTTTGCAATGTCCTGTGTCCAACTTCGTGCTAGTTGAGCCCTGCCTCTTCGTCATGATCATATTTCAGTAGTTTTAACGTGTTTGCTGTCGTGTGTAATTTATCTATCATATATTGAATCCATCTACGCTGTGATCATCCTTTTCTCCGCCTTACCTGGTACACTTCCCTCCATAATTGTCTTTGTTAAGTCTTTCATGTCTTTTGCGTGTCCATAAACAATCATTCACTGTACAATTACGTTCACATTGTACAAATGTAAAGATACAATCTGTGACCAATATTGCCAGTGTCCTAGATATAATGGATCAGACAAAAGAAATGTCAGTTCGTTTACAGGACAAAGACAAGCATAATGGCTCGGAAATTTGCCTACCGGCTGGTGGTCATGAGTTCGAATCCCCATCGTGGCAGTGGATTTTTTAATTGACCTGGGCTCCTAGGTCGATCCAGTCTAACATGGTACCATAACATTTGTTTTAAGTAAAGGCGACCGCGGGATATTAACAGTATCACCCGTGGGTTGTAGATCCGTCTATATAAGTATGGGGCTAACACTGCATACCAAACGGTTAGAACTCAGGAAGGGAAAATCGCAGTTCGAAGAATTCACAAACAGACAAGGAACACCATAAGGACCCCAATCATAACTAATCGATAAATAGACAGTTGAACGGGGCATGAAAACATTTTGTCTTAAAAGTGAGTGAGTGAGTGAGTGAGTGAGTGAGTGAGTGAGGGAGGGAGGGAGGGAGGGAGGGAGGGAGGGAGTCAGCTGGGGAGACTGTATATCCATTCTAAACTACCGAAAAAGGCCCTTAACTTTACACGAACAGAACAACAGTAAAATTAACGCAAGTCATTAATTAGTTTTCTTCAACCTTCGTTATTTTATTTTTTTTTATTGTAACCCAGCGGAAATTTTATCACAGAAGTCGTGTGTTTTCTGCGCTTGTTTTGATTATTTTTGACCAAACCATGTGCCGCATCCCACATGGCAGTAGGCTCGGCTGCAGCAGACAGCGAGGGTGTTATCATTCTGTCACAGAGATGTCCAATTACCGGTGCAATTTCTCCGTAATTCAATTCGGTGACGTCACTATAGCTGGACTGCTAGCATGTGGGTGTCATTTTAGTACCACTTGCACACAAGATGAGGAGTAGAAAAGGAAAACAGGATAGCGAGGCAGATGGTTGGCGGGGAGGAGGAGGAGTTAGAAGAATGATAGAGCAAGGGAAGAAAGCAAGACAGACAGACAGACAGACAGACAGACAGACAGACAGACAGACAGAAGCACCAGCAGCTGCTCCAGCAGCAGACGAAAACATCAGTACAAGAAGAAGAAGAAGAAGAAGAAGAAGAAGAAGAAGAAGAAGAAGAAGAAGAAGAAGAAGAAGAAGAAGAAGAAGAAGAAGAAGAAGAAGAAGAAGAAGAAGAAGAAGAAGAAGAAGAAGAAGAAGAAGAAGAAGAAGAAGAAGAAGGAGAAGAAGAAGAAGAAGAAGAAGACGAAGAAGAAGAAGAAGAAGAAGAAGAAGAAGAAGAAGAAGGAAGAAGAAGAAGAAGAAGAAGAAGAAGAAGAAGAAGAAGAAGAAGAAGAAGAAGAAGAAGAAGAAGAAGAAGATGATGATGATGATGATGATGATGATGATGATGATGGTGATGGTGATGGTGATGGTGATGGTGATGGTGGTGGTGGTGGCGGTGGCGGTGGCGGTGGCGGCGGCGGCGGCGACGGCGATGACGGCGATGATGATGATGACGGCGATGATGATGATGACGGCGATGATGATGATGACGGCGTATGATGATGATGACGGCGATGATGATGATGACGGCGATGATGATGATGACGGCGATGATGATGATGACGGCGATGATGATGATGACGGCGATGATGATGATGACGGCGATGATGATGATGACGGCGATGATGATGATGATGACGGCGATGATGATGATGATGACGGCGATGATGATGATGGTGACGGCGATGACGATGATGGTGACGGCGATGATGATGATGACGGCGATGATGATGATGACGGCGATGATGATGATGACGGCGATGATGATGATGACGGCGATGATGATGATGACGGCGATGATGATGATGACGGCGATGATGATGATGACGGCGATGGATGATGATGACGGCGATGATGATGATGACGGCGATGATGATGATGACGGCGATGATGATGATGACGGCGATGATGATGATGACGGCGATGATGATGATGACGGCGATGATGATGATGACGGCGATGATGATGATGACGGCGATGATGATGATGACGGCGATGATGATGATGGTGACGGCGATGATGATGATGATGACGGCGATGATGATGATGACGGCGATGATGATGATGACGGCGATGATGATGATGATGACAACATATCTGCAGTCACAAATCTTTAACATTCTGCTGGCATTCTTTGTTGTTGTTGTTTGTCCATAAAGAATGATGATGACCATTCATTTCGTCCAGTGGGGTTGAAGGTATGGAGCCATGGGTTCTAAGATGGCTGATAAGGCCTATTTTGGCTCGAAATGGTCTTTGACAATGTGGGCAAAGAATGCTTGACGTCTCTGGAGGAGGATTTCCTGCAGTGGTTTTTCTGTCCAGCCTTTTCTTCACGGCTCTTGCAGTCCTGGTTGCCTCACATGTGACTGCACCCTTGCGTAATAATACACGGTCTCTGGCTGCAGCCTTCTAGGTGTCATGATGAATTCCAAAAGCATTCAGTGAAATTTTCAGAGTGTCTTTAAAGAGTTTCCTCTGGCATTCTTTACATTGTCACTGAAAGCAGATGTTACTCGGTTCAGATTTACTGTCATTATCACGAATAAATCAGTTCTAGGATTCGATTAACTGTCATTATCACGAATAAGTCAGTTATAAGATTCGATTAACTGTCATTATTGCGAATAAGTCAGTTATGGGACTATATTGACTGTCATTATCCCGAATAAGTCAGTAATGGGACTCTATTTACTATCATTATTAAAAAGCCTCTGGCCAATTGGCTAGAACGACGGGCACTCCTTTAGGAGACCCGAGTTCGAATCCTTGGTAAGGTGTGGATTTTTTTTTTCTGTATAGGGCAAAAAGAAAACCCTAACCTGCACAGTTGACGGCCACCCCACTAGCCACACAGCCTTTATTCCCCAGACTCAAGACGTCCTTGTCCAACCCCGCAAGATACTATATGCAGCAGACGGTAGTTTGACAAGTAATAAGCATTCAGTTATTGAACTACATTATAAACATGTTTTTCATATCGCTGTCAACATCAACATCTTTCAGCTGATTGTTGATTTCTTGGCAAGATTACGCTCAGTAGTTTGCTTTCTGAGCGACCGGCTCCATACTCTCATTAGTCACTGGCGCGAAACGAACCGCTTCCAATTCTCGTGCGCTAACGTCATCCACGAGAGTATTCGGGGTTACGGAAAAAGCTGCTAACTCCTCGACCACGGAGACCGGCTTGAATTAGATTAGCTGTCATTATTATGACGAATTCAGTTATATGACTAGGTTAACTGTCGTTACACGTATAAATCAATTAGAGAATTACATTAACTGTCATTATAACGAATAGGTCAGTTATATTACTAGACTAACTGTCATTATAACGAATAGGTCAGTTATATTACTAGACTAACTCCCATTATCACGAATAGGTCAGTTATATTACTAGACTAACTGTCATTATCACGAGTAGGTCAGTGTTGGGATAAGATTTACTAACGTTGTGTATGTCTGTGCACAGATCACACTTCATGAATTCAACGCAAAGAATGCCCAATTTAGAATTTTACCTCAGTACAAGGTCAAATCTGAGGGAGAAGTGGTAAGTTGTGTTCGTCTATCTGCGTGTATGTCGGTCAGTCTGGCAATCAATTTGTGTGTCCGCCATTCTGTCTGTGCATCTATCTGTGCGTGCGGGCCTGTGGTTGTAAGTCTGTCTGTCTGTGTGCTCGCAAACTGACGCATGCATACATGATGTGTGTGTGTGTGTGTGTGTGTGTGTGTGTGTGTGAATATGGGGCGATTTGGATGTATGGTGTGTGTGTGTGTGTGTGTGTGTGTGTGTGTGTGTGTGTGTTGTGTGATGTAATGCGCTCTCGCGCAGATGTGCGTAAACAAATATACTCGCAAATGTGCCTGTTTGACTGCGTGAGTTAGTTAGTTTAGTTTAGTTTAGTGTAGTTTAGCTTAGTTTAGTTTAGTTTAGTCGACGGATCAACATCACGGGTGTAATCAATAAGTGATCCGTTCTACTCCTAACTCAAGTCTGAGTCTGGAGAATCTCAGCTCAGTGCACAAACTCCGTAGCACCGGTGAGGATTCTGAAATACTGTGGGTAGATTTTTAACTCGAAATTGTTCTCGGGCAGCGCCGTTAGGCTACTCTTTTTCGATTTCCAACTGACAAGGGATTTTTTACGTGCGCAACAATACACACGGGCGTCCGATCTCACTACCCAGATACCTGGGGACATTTTGTTACTAGATGTCCACGGGAATATATCCCAGCACTCACCTGGCCGGGAACCGGGACCTCCAACACTCGAGGCGGACACCATACCTGGAGACCACTCATCCCCCATGAGTGCGTGAGTGTATGCGTACTGTTGTCTATTTATGCGGGTTTGTGTATGCCATGCGCAAATAGGTATGTAAGATAGATATGGATTAGTGAAAACCTAGATGGATGGATGGATATGCTTGCCGCATGGGCTGAATATTCATGTGTACAAGTGGACATTTATGTACCCGTGTCCATCTGAAGTGATTTACTAAAGCGACAGGATTGGTTTCCAGGTTCAAATCTACGACCAGATCATCTTCGAGAGCATCAAATCTCCTGGACATTTCTTCCACGCCAGTGCCGGCTTCCAGATTGACCACTTCCATTTTGGGTAAGAAATATTTGATATGCTGAACTGCAAGTTAACATTGTCATCTCACTATCTGCCACTTCACACTGTCATCTCACTACCTGCCACTTCACACTGTCATCTCACGACCTGCCACTTAACACTGTCATCTCACTACCTGCCACTTCACACTGTCATCTCACTACCTGCCACTTCACACTCTCATCTCACTACCTGCCACTTCACACTGTCATCTCACTACCTGCCTTCTGATTATCTGTACATTTATGTAAATACGTAGGTAGGCTGAAAGGTACTTGTATGTGTATGTGCCTGCCTGCCTCACCTGGCTGCCTTTCTCATAACATGGTAATATGTATTGTTTATGTTGGCAGCATTCGTTTAACAATGTTTTTTTTCTATGTGAATATAGCATGCAGAATAGATAATTAATGTACGAAACATGAGTGGTTTTAAGGTCTATTTATAAGACGGACCTGCGTGCCCATTGTATGACCCTTTGAAAATAAAGTCCGTTCGTTCGTTAGTTCATTCGTTACCAACACTGTGCTAAAACCGATTACTGATTGGAGACACATTGCAACTAACCGTCATTGTGAACTCCACATTTGATTGGTTACAGGGCTCCGATAACACACGGGGTCAGCAGTCTTTATTTTCCCATATTGGTACCAATTGTATGTGGACCAACCAGCGAGTTTAATTTAATGAAAGAACAACCCCAGTAAGTCTATATAAAATGAGTATGAATAGTACTAATTCCCTACAATTATCGGTAGACATCATCATCATCATCATCATCATCATCATCATCATCATCATCATCATCATCATCATCATCACTAGCATGTATAACTTAGGTATATATACTTCGATATATATTGGGGACTTCCGGTTTCAAGATGGCGACGGACGGTCGTGTTGTTTTGTGTTCGTTAACTTTTTCGCGTAAGGGATGGATTTATTCATCTCTTGCGTGTAATTGGTGTGCCAGGATGTAAAACCAGGAGTTTCTACTCAAGATCTGCGCGGGTGCTACGGAGTTCGTGCATCGAGCGAAGCCATCCTTGAGTGAATTTTCAGCAGCGTGTGTGGTTATCAGCAGTCTGTGTTTACGTTTTTTCAACATGGCGGAAGAACGTCTTCTTTCCGAGCGATCAACAGTCAACATAACGAAGCGGCGTGGTAGCCGCGCAGGGACAAAGAAGCAAGGTAAGCGCGGGGGTTTGAGACGTTTTAGACTCAAGTGTCACCGTCTAGGACTCAGGAACATCCGTATTCTATATTGGAACTGTGCCAGTGTAAAACAACGGGGCTCTATTTTAGAAACCCTAGTTTACAGGAACGACATTGTAGCACTCCAGGAGACGAGACTGGGCGATCAGCTACTCCGAATTGCCGGCTTCAAATGTTTCTACAACAGACGACATCTGGGAACGGCGATTCTCGTTCGCGACAGCATGGTGGCGTCAGAGCTAGACATGTCCAGTTGGGACAGTGACGATATACAAATACAGGCGTTGAGAGTTCATTCCAGTATACCATTCGTGTTGGTTAATGTTTATGCCCGCAATGCGAGTGTGGACGCCCAGAAGTGGCAGTGCTTAAGTGGCATATTAGGCCACGAGAGAAATGTTATTTTCTGTGGTGACTTCAACGCTAAAGGCAGATCATGGGGAAACACTTCCTCCAATACACAAGGGGAGGAGCTCGAGACTGCACTGGAAACCATCGACCTGGTTTGTATCAACAGTGGCTGTGTCACCAGGACAGCAAGCCGTCCAGGCGATGAGGACAGTGCTATTGATCTGGCGCTAGTTTCACCTTCACTCACTACAGTGTGTAGATGGGGTGTCCTAGGACACCATGGCAGCGACCACCACCCTTGCAGCATATTGGTGGAGAAAGGCAGAACCAGGCAGCACAAGCTAAAGGTAAAGACGTTCCAGTATGACAGTACAGGGCAAGATGTGGTGAGTAAAATAAGACGTGACAAGCGCAGAACGTTTCAGGGCAGGAAAAAAAGCTGGGAGCAGCCACCGTGGTGGAGTTTCGAGGTGGAGAAGGCTTGGGTGGATAAGCGTAGTGCTGTAAGGAGATGGCAAAATGCCAAGAAGAACAGAGCTGGTCATCCTAGTCCCTGCTTGCACTTAGAAAGAGAGATGCACACAAAAGTAAGCTATTTCAAAAAACTGGTCAAGGTGGTTAAAAGCGAAAAATGGGCAGAGGTGTGTCAAAGAGTAAGCACAGACAAGTCACTGAAATTGTTCTGGCGACTACATAAAAGCATGAGTGGTGTAGTCAAGAATAAGAGCATTTCTGACTTCCAAGGTGCTGACCTCATCTGGCAGAGGACTGACGAGGACAAGGGCAAAGCCCTCTTTGAACGCTACCTTGAGCAGAGCAACCAGACAGACATGGGAGGCCGGAATCTGGCCAAGGAGGTCACCTCAGACAGATGCAAGGCCCAGAACACTTCGGATGAAGACACAGTGACAGTGAAAGAAATCAAGGCTGTGCTTCGACGATCAAAAAACAGTGCTCCAGGTCCTGATGGCATAAGATACGACGACATAAATAGGTGTACCGACAATGAGCTAGAGAAACTAGCAGACATGTACAACAACAGTATAGGGAGTGCTAGCATCAAGGAGGAATGGTTACACTAGCTATCTGATTCCCTTGCCGAAGCCTGACAAAGACCACAAAAAAATTCAGGGATATCGAATTATAACCATGCAGAATACAATAGGCAAGCTGCTGGAGAAGGTAATTGCCAGGAAAATATCAAGCCAACTAGAGAGGCAAGGTGTTTTCCCACCTACCCTGGGTGGGTACCGTCCAAAAAGAGAAACCTGGACCAATGCAGCAGTCTTTGCCCATGATGTCTATGAAGGTTTCCACTCAGGCACTGAAACTGTTGCTGCAGCGATTGATCTTGAGGACGCATACAACAGAGTACCACTGGATTTTTTAATGTTTCAGCTTCTTGAACTAAACGTAAGTCCATTCCTCCTTAGTTGGATCGCTGCAGCCCTCTTCCAACGGAAAGTAGTTTTTAGATGTGGCAGTTGGACTTCGGAACCAACAACAATATATCCTGGCCTACCACAGGGATCACCATTATCTCCGGTACTGTTCAACGCCTACACAGTGAGAATCACCAGTGAGCAGATCACTGGACCTGGCAGGACATTGTCATATGCCGATGATGTTTTAGTGTATCGTCAGGGTAAGGATAGAGAGGAGGTTGCTGTGGAACTACAAACCGAACTCAATCGCATAAGTACTTGGTGTGATGAAGCTGGGGCAATGGTCAACCCAACAAAGGCAACAGTGACTTGGTTCTCGTTGAATAATCATATTGTCAACACTCCAACACCAACTGTAATGCTGTGTTCAGAGACGGTGGAAAGAACGCAGGCAATGAATTACCTGGGGATACGGTTTGATCGAAGCCTTGCTTATAATGTGCACATAGACCAGGTGATAACAAAGGCCAAGCGGGGCTTGGCAGCGATGCGGGTGATGGCGGCAGCAAACTGTGAGCAGCGCCATCTATGTCTTCTGTACGAGGGGCTGGTCATGTCTGTTTTGGAGTATGCAATGGCAATCCTGACTCTCAGCCATAAGCAGATAGAAAGGATGGAAAGGATACAGAATGAAGCTATGCGCATTATTCTTGGATGTACAAGAGATACAGCATGCAGGGCGATGCGCTACCTTCTTGATTTTCCAACCATTGAAGAGAGAATGCAAGTTTGCAGGGCACGCGCCTACCTCAGAATTAACGCAAACACACAGCATCCACTGCATAGTGAAATTAGGAAGGTGAAGGGCAGCAGGTTAAAAAGACGACGGTCGTGGATGGGTCAAGCCGAAGACATTCTTCAACAGGTGTGTTCACTTGAGGACTTAGAACCTGGCGAGGAGTGGTTGCAAGTGCCAACAGACTTCTGCACATCCTTTTCAGTTTGCATCCAACTAGATAGAAAATGCAGACAAGAAAATCCGGCTGCTGTGGAGGCTGAAGTACAAGCGTTGATTTTCGAGAATTCGCTAGACAGTGACGCGGTCATCTACACAGATGGGTCGGTCGTCCGACATGTGAGAAGCTCATGGGCCTTTACAGCTCGGGCCGGAGGGAGAATTGTGAAGGAGGACTCTGGTGCTTTCACTGAAACCACAAGTAGCCTGACCATGGAAGTCATGGCAGTAAGTAAAGCAATAACATGGCTCGAGACACAGACATTCACTAGGGCTTGTTTCCTTAGCGACTCAATGAACATGATCAAGAGGATAGAGGAGGGGTCGATCCGAAGAGAATGGTTGCTGCCTCTGGAGCGGTCTCGGCTGGCAAAGATTAGTTTCATCTTCGTGCCAGGTCATGCGGGAGTACAAGGAAATGAGCGGGCTGACAAGCTCGCAGGTGAGGCTACTGTGGAGGGCGGACGCGCCATGGACCAGGCTGACATTCTGAATGCTCTACGAGAAGTGAGACTTTTGCAAGAACCAAGTGATGACTGTGAATCTACAACAATGGCCAGACTGCGAGAGCAGCAAATTAAAAGAGGGGTGGCCAAACAAGAACACTACGCAGGAAGCCAAAGAAGATTGATAAACCAACACAGAACTGGCGTCGTTAGCCGCTACACGCTGCGGGATTTGCTGAGGAGGGGATCCGAGCACTTATGGACTGAATGGTCCGATGTGCAACGAGGATGATCTGTCGACTAACTAACTAACTAACTTAGGTATTTACTGCCGGCTGTAATTATCAAAATTACCTTGGTGCTATCCTTGTTGATAATAATATTCTATTCATGGCTAATACATTTCTGTTGCTGAGATGTGTAATTAATTTACGACAGCCAAGTAAAGGTACGTAAAGGATAAATTGTAAATCTTTGATGCATGTTTGGTTTATAGTGCTACCTTAATATGTTTAGACCAGTCGGCACTCAATGGGTGATATGATAATTTCACGCAAGTTGTCTTAATTTCCGATTTAATTTCCCTGGTACCGATTTTGTGCTGCGTCTATCAATGATAGTTTGAAACACAGCTTCATGCGATTTGGAAGCAAACAGCTTTGCGTTGGTTTCCGTACAACGGTATGAGTGTCGGTCGTTCAGAAAGCAATGGCAAACTACTGAACATAAACTTGTCCAGAAATCCCAAACAGCCAAACAATGCTGGATTTGACTGCAACATCCTGTAAAGGATATGCAACTAAACTTATCAATGAAATGCAACGCGAGACAAATGTAAAGAATTCCCTCCAACCTATTACTAAAGTAACATCTCAGCGAGGTCTTTATTGCCGAGCTCTAATCGGCGGGGAGTGGGTTCGTTGTACACACAGGTCAATTGGAAATTAACGTTGAATTCTCGTCCAGAATGCAAAAGCAAACTGCTGCACGTAAACTGTGTTTACAAAATCAATCTGAAGCTTAACGCAGTGCCCTTGCTAAAGTCATGCAATATTATGAATATTATCCTTATAGGTGAACGCTCAATTGAACTGTTGCGTGGTCCAAACTGGATTATATTGTAGCGTGTAGGCCGGCATTCCCTATTGCCAGTGTCCCTTGACATCAGGAGAACCTACTATGACTTCTGAGGTACTTGTAATTTACCTCCCCAAGTCAATAGAGAAAAATCAACTTTTCAAGCCAAACTGATTGGCATAGGAGAAAGCCCTTACCCGGCATTCAGCGCACTTGAAGTTTAAGAAGGAGTGTCTTATCATGTCGGCCACGAGCCTTACTTATTATTATTATTATTATTATTATTATTATTATTATTATTATTATTATTATTTCTTGTTAATGCATTACTTTGGTGTAAATGTTTCTACACGCTTTATTGTCCAGATCTGAACTGAATCTGGGTGTAGAGAGATCTGGATTTACCCTGGTCAGATTCTGCAAAGAGAACCCGGATCAAGATCTGTTTATGAAGGTAATATCTTCTCCTTTTTGTAATAAATCAATTTTCTTCTCGTGTTGCTGTGTAATTTTAGCAATTTTCTTATAATGTAATTGTTTCTTTTTCATAGGAAATTATATTTTATCAAATGTAGTTCGTCTGTTGCGTGAGTCGCGACAAGTACATGTATAAGTATAAGATGTCTTTACTTTACAAATGTCTGCTTTTTTTCTACGTAATTTAAAATGTGATGCTAAATAGCAAATTACGTGAGACAAAGATTACAGATATTCACCTACCAGTATAGAATTAGATTAAATAACTAGAGATTATACATTTTAAAGTGTGACGTTAAATGGCACATTCTATGAGAAATAGGTTATAGGTATACACCTAGCTTTATAAAATTAGATTAAATAACTAGAGATTATATGACATTTTGCGTAAATTCTGTTTCATTTAATTGTCTGGACAAATTGTACTTTTTAGACTTTTATGGCAGATAAATATATTATTAATCTGTTTTCTTTCTATTTCACTAGTTTAATTTGTTAACTTCCAAATGTTGACTTTTTTATTGCATTAACATTGTCATTTTAACAATTTATTATTGACCTCTGAATGACAAGATACTAAATTGTTAACTACAACATAATTACATAACTTTAGCATACTGAATTTTTGAACTTTAATCCATTAATCTTCAGCAGAAAACATTGAGTGTTAAATCCTAGAAATCTGATATTTTTTAAACGCGTTAACCTCAGTGTAAATTGACGTGTTAATTTATAACGTCTTAAAAATTACTTTCCTAATTCAGTAGATATTTATCGTTTCACGTTAGTTTAAATTTAGAAGTACAAAAATAATGTATAGCATGCCACCAAAAGGGTTTTGAAGATACATTTTAGAGTGACTTTACAATAAACATTTGAGGATGACGATGATGATGATGTTGTTGATGATGGTTAAACTGGGGTCGATCCTGTTATCTCTGGTGTGAATGTGTGTAAATAATCACAGGGAAAATCATGATTCCCTTGCCCGAATCCTGACAAAGACCACACAAAAATTCAGGGATATCGAATTATAACCATGCAGAATACAATAGGCAAGCTCCTGGAGAAGGTAATTGCCAGGAAGATATCAAGCCAGCTAGAGAGGCAAGGTGTTTTCCGACCTACCCAGGGTGGGTACCATCCAAAAAGAGAAACCTGGACCAATGCAGCAGTCTTTTCCCATGATGTCTATGAAGGTTTCCACTCAGGCATTGAAACCTTTGCTGCAGCGATTGATCTTGAGGACGTATACAACAGAGTACCATTGGATTTTTTAATGTTTCAGCTTCTTGAACTAAAAGTAAGTCCATTCCTCCTTAGTAAGATCGCTGCAGCCCTCTTCCAACGGAAAGTAGTTTTTAGATGTGGCAGTTGAACTTCGGAACCAACAACAATATATCCTGGCCTACCACAGGGATCACCATTATCTCCGGTACTGTTCAACGCCTACACAGTGAGAATCACCAGTGAGCAGATCACTGGACCTGGCAGGACATTGTCGTATGTCGATGATGTTTTAGTGTATCGTCAGGGTAAGGATAGAGATCAGGTTGCTGTGGAACTACAAACCGAACTCAATCGCATAAGTACTTGGTGTGATGAAGCTGGGGCAATGGTCAACCCAACAAAGGCAACAGTGACTTGGTTCTCGTTGAATAATCATATTGTCAACACTCCAACACCAACTGTAATGCTGTGTTCAGAGACGGTGGAAATAACGCAGGCAATGAATTACCTAGGGATACGGTTTGATCGAAGCCTTGCTTATAATGTGCACATAGACCAGGTGATAACAAAGGCCAAGCGGGGTTTGACTGCGATGCGGGTGATGGCGGCAGCAAACTGAGCAGCGCCATCTATGTCTTCTGTACGAGGGGCTGGTCATGTCTGTTTTGGAGTATGCAATAGCAATCCTGATTATTCTTGGATGTACAAGAGATACAGCATGCAGGGCGATGCGCTACCTTCTTGATTTTCCGACCATTAAAGAGAGAATACATGTTTGCAGGGCACGCGCCTACCTCAGAGTTAACGCAAACACACACCATCCACTGCATAGTGAAATTAGGAAGGTGAAGGGCAGCAGGTTAAAAAGACGACGGTCGTGGATGGGTCAAGCCGAAGACATTCTTCAACAGGTGTGTTCACTTGAGGACTTAGAACCTGGCGAGGAGTGGTTGCAAGTGCCAACAGACTTCTGCACATCCTTTACAGTTTGCATCCAACTAGATAGGAAATGCAGACAAGAAAATCCGGCTGCTGTGGAGGCTGAAGTAAAAACGTTGATTTTCGAGAATTCGCTAGACGGTGATGCGGTCATCTACACAGATGGGTCGGTCGTCCCACATGTGAGAAGCTCATGGGCCTTTACAGCTCGGGCCGGAGGGAGAATTGTGAAGGAGGACTCAGGTGCTTTCACTGAAACCACAAGTAGCCTGACAATGGAAGTCATGGCAGTAAGTAAAGCAATAACATGGCTCGAGACACAGACATTCACTAGGGCTTGTTTCCTTAGCGACTCAATGAACATGATCAAGAGGATAGAGGAGGGGTCGATCCGAAGAGAATGGTTGCTGCCTCTGGAGCGGTCTCGGCTGGCAAAGATTAGTTTCATCTTTGTGCCAGGGCATGCGGGAGTACAAAGAAATGAGCGGGCTGACAAGCTCGCAGGTGAGGCTACTGTGTAGGGCGGACGCGCCATGGACCAGGCTGACATTCTGAATGCTCTACGAGAAGTGAGACTTTTGCGAGAACCAAGTGATGACTGTGAATCTACAACAATGGCCAGACTGCTAGAGCAGCAAATTAAAAGAGGGGTGGCCAGACAAGAACACTACGCAGGAAGCCAAAGAAGATTGATAAACCAACACAGAACTGGCGTCGTTAGCCGCTACACGTTGCGGGATTTGCTGAGGAGGGGATCCGAGCACTTATGGACTGAATGGTTCGATGTGCAATGAGGATGATCTGTCGACTAACTAACTATCTAACTAACAGGGAAAATCATGATAATGATTATGCTGATGATGTTGATAAAGATAATGATGCTGTTGGCGATGATGATAATGATGAAACTGACAATAATGAAAGGCACATCGAGGTTGACTTTGTCATCTCATGTATGGATATGGGTAAAACAAACATTGGCACATGATAATGATGATCTTAATGATAATGATGCTAATGATGATGATGATGGTGATGATGATGATGATGATGATGATGATGATGATGATGATGATGATGATGATGATGATGATGATGATGATGATGATGAAAGCCAGACCGGGGTGATGGGATATTGACATATAGTCAGATGTGTTTTTTTTTCCCTTTCATATTGACCTTGGCTTCCAGTCTGATCCAACGTAAATTGCGTACTATGAAATGTTCTGAGAAGAAAATGCCGTTTCCGTTATACTGACCATATCAATATGATTGACGATTGATCTATACAATTAAAAAGGGTTTAAAGGCGAGAAGCTTGATTTCATTGCCCCGTATTTTATCCCGTAGGTCACTTTGCTCAGATTGGTCTGCTGAAAGCGCCACAAAGGGCATGAACTCCGTAACTCTAGCGAAGACTACCCTTACCCAACCTCCACTCACTCCCGGAGTTCTCAAACGATGAAAAAGTAAGATTAGAAAGGTGAAGACAGGCATTCTTCGTGCAAAGTGGCAGGCTTCAATTCAATAATCGACGATGCAGAAAATCAGCTTTTTCTCCCCACAGGATATGCTGGTGTTGTGGGAAACGTGCAGGCGGAGAGATTGGCTGGGTCTGTACCGCTCGGGGTGGGGGGATGCATGATAAGGCAGGCGTAGTCGGGGCCCTTTGGGGTTAAGAACAGATAGAGATTTAAGTGGTCAAGCCGTCTGACTCGGGCTCCGAAGGCGGTGGGTTCGATTCCTGGCCGCGTCTTTCGGCTCATGTAGGCATTCTATCGGAGACTCTTGAGAGTCGTCGCTGGAGCTACGGAGTTCGTGCTTTGTGCGACGCTTTCCTCGCTGCGGAAAGAGACTGAGCCATATGGTTTAAAATCCCGGTGCAATGAAGTTGACCCTGTCGACTGTTAAGCGACTTTAAGCGACAGATAGTGCATCACGGCGTGGAGAGAATGGGGCTGAGAGAGTGAATAGAAGATCTAGCCGATACTCAGAACTCCGAGAAAAGGCCACTTCTTCAATCTGCTATTGGTACAATTAGTATTGGGCCTCTTCGTTGGTTGTTGCAGATGAGGACGCAACACGTATGGAGATTTCCAGTGTGCTATGAATGATGTCGGTTCTTGACTCAACTCAACTAAACTCAACTCCTTAAACCAGTGTTTCTCAACCGGTGAGGAATCCCCCCCCCCCCTAGGGGGGAATTTTGGGGTTTCCAGGGGGGGGGGGGAGAATGAAGATTATTTCAAGATCGCGTTAATACAAGAACCGATTACTTGATATTGTTTTTCCCTTCATACTTTACGGTTCTGTACGTATCACCCTTATGAAATTCATTTTATAACGTAAGTAGATGTCTAGCCTTGTTTTAGTATGTACTATTAAATTTAGCTTCAATTATTACGTATACTGTGTAGGGGCAGGGGGGAATTTTTAGGGAGGAAATACGAAAGGGGGGGAATGACGTTCTAAAAATATGGTGAGGGGGGGGGGGGGAATGACGTCCTAAAAATATGGTGAAGGGGGGCACGGGCCAATAAAGGTTGAGAATTACTGCCTTAAACGAACCCATGACTTTTAGATCGCGAGACAGGCGGCTTGACCGCCGGCCATATAAATAGAGACTGTTAGTGTAGCCACTTTAGTAACTTTTTCTAAATTGCTTTTTAATTATATAACCTGCATAGTTGGATAGCTCTTGAAAAAAACAAATCCAGCGGTACCTTATTCAAGTCTGTAGGTCAATTTTAAGCCGAGATATTAATGTGTGTGTGTGTGCAAGTTTATCCTTTAAAAGGGACATATAAAGAAAAACGATTTTGACCTTTCACTTTTTGTGACCCTACCTATACACTCACACAACTATCGGTTTACACTGTCGCCAAGGGAGATTAACACTCGGCCTGTCTAACTCAAGGAAAAATAACTGCCGGTTTATATATACACTCAGCACACAGAATAAATACATCTTCACGTCATCTGTGTGACGTCAGACCGCGCGTGGCTGCATGCGAGTCTTGTCAGCCAGCGTAGATAGATGCATTTTGACAAAAGAAGTCCCGTTGGAAAGATGCAAAAGTATCAATGATGCGGTCCATGCAGAGTGATGAAAATGTACAGATACGTACTACAATTGATGTTGAATGCAAACATGCATTCAATGGCATGCAAATCGCTGTGAATATTCCATAACAATATAAAATAGTCATCGCAGACAAGGCAACGGCTATTTCCGGCCATTGAAATATCACATCAGAACATGCAATCTTCATGATTTTAGTTTGAGATGACCCTCCTGTCTTTAATAGTCGAAAATGACAAGATTTACGTAAAAATGGACGCTACATCTAATAACACATACTAGAACAAACAAATACATCTACATAAACGCGATTTGCGGGTCTACTTACGTCTGAAAAAGTCACTCTGTATCTCTGTGTAGGAAATGAATTTCAGAAACACGAGATGTACACACGTAAACCGAGGAAGGAGAAAATATATAAAGTAATCGGTCCCTTCTTTAACGCGAACTTGAAATATTCGGGAAATTTAACATCACGAGTACTCTATAATCTTACTTAAATCGGAGACACAAAAAATAGTTATCGAACAAAACCGCAAATATATTTCCGTTAAAATGCGGCAATCTGTATCGTAGTGGCTACTGTTAGCACTATATCCTCCTCAAGGTATGTTAATGACTCTTAAATTACCTACCCCTATTAATACCAAGAAATAACGACACTGACTTATTATTAACAATATAAAAACGCGGAGTATAGGACAGCTTTACTAACCTCAATTACTTAACATATATGACGTTGCGGTGACAAGACGTCTTCAGAAAAAACACATAAGAAAACACAACATATAAACCAGTACTACATTAAGGCATACTAAGCAGAGTGGAAAGTGTGGAAAGACATGGAAACACAGGATGTGTGCTGCTTATTTGAGAGTCCCAGAATGTAAGACAGCCTGGACTTATATTTTGTGTATTTTTATTGTTTAATATTCGGTGTACTTGCCGGCTATGTGCTAAAGGTGTTACTGACGCAATTCGTAATTCCACATACTGCGTTAGAACAAACAGCTGCGGGCGATTTGGAAGAGGACCGCCTTGCGTTGGATTTCATACAAGGTTATGAGTTCCGGTCGTTCAGAATGTAATGGCAAACTACTGAACGTAAACTTGCAAGAAATGTCAAATATTAAAAAAATTCTGGGGATGACTGCGACGTCCTGTAAAGTATATGCAACTAGCTATTGTTTTTTTTTTTTTTACTTTCTCACAACTTTACCGAATTTTACTATTTCAATTTTTTTAAATCGTTACCACGGTATTGCTGGGTCGCAAAATATATCTTCCAAACCTATTCATGGTAGCATTAAACAGTAATGTGGTTGTGACGTTTGATTAATTAACCCTTTAAGTTGTAGTCAGGGTGATCAAATACAAATTATACATCCAAATCAAGTTTTTTTGAGTATTGTTGTCAGTCTGTCAGTAACGTGTTGTAAGTGGTAGCTTTGGCTGTTAGTGGTTATTAATTTTTTTTTAAACATTCATGTTCTAAGGTGAACTTAATTTGTTGGCAAAGTATTTTATGGAGTAAAGAGTTTACGTCACGCTACAGTACTAAAGAAAGTGCTAGCGGTGTTACAGTATTAGTGCACTGTGCAGAGAGTCTCCTTGTGTGATCATATTTGAAGAAGACTCTGCACGTATGGAGATATTTGCGTGCAATTGAAATATCAAAGTAGCTGCATTTTTACAATTGCGACATCAAGTAAATAACCAGGTAAATTACAGTTCAATGATACAATAAAATGACATTTAGTGCATGTGTACAGTTAAATTCATTGCGTAAAATCTTTTAGGGGATGCTAGACCATCCCATTTTTGCACACAAACAATTAAACGACTTTTTCATTTCTGTAAACATGTAGTAAAGAAACTAGATTATTATATACAACAATAATAAAGAGACAACTTTCTTCGGTCATGAGATGAGAAGAGTGGCATTGGAGAATATCGTGACAACTGGAAAGATCGACGGGAGAAGAGGCAGAGTCAGACCAAGAGAAATGATGCTGGATGAATTGAGACGGTGGCATGGAGGAATATCATCAGCAGAGCTGATCCAGAACACCAAAGACCGAGATCTGTGGAGAGCCATGAACGCCTATGCCAGCTGGCAGGGCACTTGATAATGATGATGAAACATGTAGCTTAACTTAACCTCGAATATGATTATTACTGAAGAAGATCACTTTTTTAGTTCAAAGAATTAAAGTACAAACGTGAATCAAACAATTTTGCTTATGCGAGTTTTCAAAGACTAAACAAATGCTTCCTCTAATAAATTATTAATGAATATATTCATAAAAGAAAAAAAACAAACAAACAATATATATATATATCTAATAACAGTAATCAATGTGGGTGGAAAATCACATAAGGCAAATATCCTTGAAGAATGAGATTTAGAGGCATCTAAATGAGAATACTGTGCAGTTGTGTGAATTTTTTCTTCTCTTGGATGTGCTTTGGGTGAACTAGTGAAACCAATTAGCTCTTATGGGACTCTTTGGCAGCAGGCTGATTGGTTAGCAGTATTTGGGTACTCTAAATATTGCCCCGTGTTGAGAGTCCCCACTCGCACCTTCAGCAACTGAAGAGCAACATAATGTTTCATAAGCTCTTTTCCAATAGGAACCTTCACAGACTATAGAGCAACATAATGCTTCAGGGAAAACATGTACAAACTGCATGATAGATACTGAAGCAATGTTACACTCTGTTTTACAGGTATCTCAATATTGTTACAAATTATTGTTCACTTTTATAAATAAACTCTCACAAACTAACTGACAGAAAATAGAACTTTTCTGGAATCTTTTGTACAAACAGTCAAACCATTACATAGAGTAAGTAAACGTGTTGATAGGTATGTTGGTGTTCGTTTTTATTCGTGTTACATTATGTAACACTTATTTTTAGTGTCAATGTAAAGTTTGTAACCTCCCTTTTGTTGACTTTGTTTTGTTTTCTTTCAGAGAGGCATATCTGTTTTTCCAAAATACATAAAGGTACAGAGTTAGTACTGGTTATTGTTATGTTTAATATAAATGTACATACACCTTCTATGCTCTATATATTCATGAACATCTTAATATAATATAATATATTAATGTAATATCATAAAACATATATTAGTGTAATATATTACTTTAAAGTGAATACACATATATTAATGTAACTTATTAATGTAAAACACATAAACATTTATTAATGTAATATATTAATGTAACATGCATTTATCATTACTGGTTTATATGTGGATATTTATATTTTCTATTTCGTTATATTATATAAAATAATATAATTCTGAACATTTAATGAAATTATATTTCCAGATAATCATATAGTTTATGTTTAAGTAGTGTCTTTTAGAAATGACACGTTTACGTGAACTACTTGTTAGCACTTATGAAATGTACACATAAATTTACAGGTATAGTTTGATGTTACAAAATGGTGTCTAAAAAAGTGTAACTTTTATAAAACATAAAATACATAGTTAATTTATAGATACGTAAAAGAGCGTTAATTCTTACTGTGACATGTTTCCACGTACTTTCTGGTTAGTAGAGCGGTGTGATTGTGTTCGTTAGTCCTGGGTGCACTGAGATCTAACATTTTCATATCATAATGAATCATTTGTTATAGTCAATGAAGTGTGTCGATCTGTTTAGTCTATAACTTGATGTTATGAAAGGTGTAGGAGACGGAAGGAATGTCCAAAGCTGTTTTGGCTACTTACAGAAACCATACGTTAAACTTGGGGGTTATGGCGGCAGAATTACTTTGAACCATGCGTTGAAGAGCTACACTGCAACTGCACTACTCCGGCAGATATTGCCACTTTAACAGTGAAGATGTGGTTTCTAAGCCAAATGTTACTAATATCTTAGACGGCCAGAGTAATTAACAAAGACATATTGAAAGAGGCTAATGAAAGTAGAGGATTGTACACAACGATAAGAAACAGATTAACCGTATTCTTTGGCTATTTGATAAGATAAAAAGCATTAGAGAACATCGCAATGACTGAAAAGATTAGTGGTAAAAGTAGTAGAGGCAGGCAGACAGAGACGATGCTTGTTGGTCTGAGATGATGAATTATATGAACATAAGCAACAGAATTGACCCGGTACACCACACACCGAGATATGTGGACAGTCGTGATCGTCATCGTCACTTTGCAAGGCACATGATAATGATGACTGCCACGTCTGGTCTAGATGTATTCTCCCAAATAGGTGCCAACAGCAGGAGCGACTGCTATTTGGCTGTTGCCAAAATCAGGTCAACATTAAACATAATTGTGAAACTCGACAACCCAAAGGTGCACACCAATAGGAACGTTCTTATTTCAACGAACACACACAACTAAATAAATAACCAAACACATATGCAAAATTAAGAATACTTAACTGCAAACAGGAACATTACTTTGGACAGAAAGAAATTGTATTCAATAAGAAAACATCCGTTTACATGACACCAAGAGGGCTGAACAGATGTATGTGTGGGCACATTTAACGGCAGTGGAAATGTGGTTCTGTGCAAAATGCAATGCATATCATGGACGGACAGGAAAAAAAAACAACAACCGAATGAGACAGTTCTATAAGAAACAAATTAAAACCATAAATAGATTAGAGAAATTAGACGAAGACAGTCTAGATTTCTTGGGCATATTTTGAGGAGAAATACATTTGTAAACTTAATGGCAACAGATAAGCAAATGGGAAAAGAATAAGAGGAAGGCAAACAATAAGAATACATATCTGGATGGTTTGGCCACATGGGATAATCGAAGCAAGAACACAGAGCTCATCCACGACTCTGGATGATCGCGTGAGATGGAGAGCCGTGACAGCACACGCTTATCGGTATAGTCCTCGATGATAATATTGATGATGATGAGATATGCACAAGACAGACGTGGTCAGGCCCCTTCGCGATTTTGTTTAACGTGTAGAAGAATAGATAAATTACCGCCAGGAGATAACGGTGTGGCAAAGAGTGACCAGAGAATCTGGCCAACAATCAGTATTTCATGGAAAGGCCAGATGACACATAATCAGACTGCAGCTGGTATCATTAGTATAAGGACTCTTCGCTGGTTGTTGAAGATGAGGACGTAGTGCTGTATGGGAATGCCCCAAGTGCTAGTGATGTCTTTTATGTGATACCGATTCTTTTCTCAACTCGGTGCGATGTAGTGGAAATGACCTGAAATTCGCACAATTTTTGTGCCAAATTGGTGTACTAAGAGTTAATACCATGGGACATTATAGTTATATTATTATTATGAATAGTGTGGGTTTATTGTATACTTTTTTTTTATATTAATGATGTATATTTTAAGACGGGTTGAAATAATCAGCTGTTGTTGCATCTTATTTTTTTGACTGCCATAAAAACGTCAGTTTCTACACGTAAGATATTACTGTGCTTTTTGGGAATTCCCGACTCATCCAATGCACTGCTTTGAATAATTATGCTTCTACCAACAGGGGAACATAATTGCTTCCGTCACCTCTACATTAACCTGTGTCTTTCTGTTCCAGCCCACATCATTTGACCCTCAGTTTACTGTTTAATTCTGGGTCATTTCTATGTCACCTGTGTCACTTAAATAGCGTTGTGTTTCCACTTTATTTTAACCATTATGTTTATCACATGTTACAGTAATTTAAGCTCTATGCAATACAATGCGGCATAATGTTATTAAATGTTGACTTTACAAACAATCTCACTTGACATCACATGCATATATCACAATTTTGACGGCTTAATTTTCGTCAGCAACATTTTGCATTGTCTTCTCGGACTGTTGGCTAAAATAAGACATCACTATTACACATACCACTATCATCACCGCCATCACGTAATACCACCATCACCACCTTCCCAAGCAAATAAAGAAAAGCAAATCAATTTTACATTCACGAACTTTTTCTTTTTAATGTGTTACACGTTATATCTAGTTGAACTATGTTATACTGTACTTTTCCGCAAATTAACTAACAATCGCAGTATAGGACAGTTATTTAAGTCCACTTATTCTATATAATTTATAATATATATATAATTGCGTATCGTTAAGAACAACTGAACTTCCATTTAATTATATCTAGTAAGTAGCACCAGCAACTAGACTCTCAATAGTTAACGCTACATTTAATTATACTATTAACAATAAACTTTACATTTAATTATAACTAGGAAAACTAACCGTAAATATACTTTCAACAGTAAACGCCATATTTAATATACCATCGACAGTAATCGCTACATTTAATACACTATCAACAGTAAACGCTATATTTAATATATTATCACCATTGAATACTGCGTTCAATCTGCTCTCATCAATAAACGCTACATTAGGACTATTTTACCATCCATTCATAACAGTTTTCTTCAATCTGTCTCACGCGAATTACTAACAAAATACAGAATTTGGCATTTGATCACCACTATTATAATATCAGTTGTTGTTGTTGTTTTTTTCTTTTCACAAACGGACTCTTTAAGATGTTAACACTTAGCACATAGGAAATTCACAAAGAATTCTTGAAGATCACATTGCACAGCAGTCACTGCCACACACACACAATAAAACACACAATCCACATATGTGTGTCATTATGTGTCCTGCTATATCTATGGACGTTTCAATTATAACGATTGAAATCTTACTTGCTAATTCCGAATAACGAGCACGCGATATTTGATGCAACATTTTGCCCTCGTACACTCATTGAAACGCACGTGCTTGTTGTTATAAACATGGGCATTATAAGCTATATATGTATTCACCGCCACACTACTGTATATGTTAGAACGTCTGTCTTTCTTTAGAAAATGATGCAAACTGTAAGAAAGATTGAAGCAGATTTCATTGGTCATATTATAAGAAGAGAGGCACTGGTGACCAGTATGATAACTGGAAATATCAGTGGGGAAAGAGGCAGAGGCAGATCAAGAGAAATGATGCTGGATAGACTAAGACGGTGGAATTGAGATTATATCATCAACAGAGTTGATCTAGAACACCAATGACGGAAATGTGTGGAGAGACATGACGCCCGCGTCATTTGACAGGGCATATGGTGATCAATTTGATGATGTGTTTTACTTATGTTATTTGTATTGATTTTACTGATACAAATAGTGGATAATTTATCGCAAGTGAGTTACTTGAAACTGCAAGGTTGAAACCTGGCTTCACACAGGTCATGGTCATGGATCAGCCCTTCATCGTCCCTATCTATAGACTGGAAAAAAGCCAAAAAGTCACACAAAAAAGCCAAAGTTCCGCGGTCGCCGTACCTATCTTCACGTGTGAAGTTCCAGTGCTTAATGTACACATACTGCCTGTTTCTGAGATTGTAGAAGGGCATAAAATCTAAGCAACACAGACCCTTTCTAGCTGGTCCCGGAACGAGAGGTAAACCCGTGCACCAATCATGCCTTTAGATGCACACCCCTTTTCAGAGCTCGAACGCCCTAACCGTTCGTACATCTGATTTAAGAGTAAAACCTCATGGTCCCCCAGGTATTTTCAATCAAACAAGTAACTAACCACAGTTATCAAACAATTGATTACTTCATTGGCAAGTAATAGTCCTAGGAGTTTTCCTACACTTATATCAGTATATTGAACTTATGCACAAATGTATACAAAGTTAACATAATTATTTTCAATTAAATTCATCGCATTACATGTTGTGTTTGTTATGAATGACTATAGTATACATTGACGTTCTAAACTATACACTTTATGTGGTTAGATATTCTTGATTTGGCTGATTGGTCTCGAATATTATGGGTCTAGCACCATGTAGTCAATGTTCCTTAAGGTGTATAATAGGAACGTCTGCTTTTGCCTTTATACAAATTTTTCATGTGTCCCACTCTACGTGTAAAGTGTGATTACTTCTTACGTTTAGCCCCTGCATACCAAGGAACTCTGGCAAGTTAAGCCAGAAAGAAGAAGGAAATAGTGGTAGTAAACTATTCTGATTCACAGTTACACTCTAGCATTGAATATAAGCATTTCGAATGTGTATAAAATTTTCTAAATTACATCTACATTCTAGCATTGCATATAAACATTTGGAATGTCGGTAGAATGTTTTACAATACATCTACTTTCAAGCAAAGAAGATCAACGACAAACTAAGTAGTTAACGCGCCTTTCAATGTCCAGATTTAAGAATGCCTCCAATATCATCATCGCTGGTCTGCAGCATGGTAATTCCATGAAGCAATACGATGATGTTACAGCCTACAACATGTCATTATGTTTGCATGACTAATGTTGATGTTATAAGTATATCCTGTCACATGTTATCCTGTAATCAGAGAGTGTCGATCTTCAGTCAACTAAATGATGTATGTAACTGTAATATGTGTCGCTATATCAGACTGTTGTGTATCAGCTATGTGTGTATGCATGCCTGTATGATACCTAAAACTAATTTTTTTTTTTTTGGTTCGCATATCTTTACAGGACATTGCTGTCAACATCAGCATCTTTCAGCTGATTGTTGATTTTTTGGCAAGATTACGCTCAGTAGTTTGCCATTTCTTTCTGAGTGACCGGATCACATACCCCATAAGTTGCCGATGCGGAGAGAACCACTACCGATTCTC
Organism: Cepaea nemoralis; assembly: GCA_014155875.1. NCBI lineage: Eukaryota > Metazoa > Mollusca > Gastropoda > Stylommatophora > Helicidae > Cepaea > Cepaea nemoralis. Next base: position 96,202 of record JACEFZ010010793.1, on the reverse strand, counting down.
GTGCACGTCACGTTACTCACGAGAGTACACTGGATTACGGAAAAAAATCATGTAAATCCTAGACCAGGGAGACCGGCTAAAACTATATACTGTTGCTACTACTACTACTACTTTTACTACTACTACTACTACTACTACTACTACTACTACTACTACTACTACTACTACTACTACTACTACTACTACTACTACTACTACTACTACTAGTACTACTACTACTACTACAACTACTACTACTACTACTGCTGCTGCTGCTGCTGCTGCTACTGCTACTACTACTACTACTACTACTACTACTACTACTACTACTGCTGCTGCTGCTGCTGCTGCTGCTGCTACTACTACTACTACTACTACTACTACTACTACCGTTACAGGCTAGACACTCGCCGTTCCAACTCTAGGGTCATAGGCTCGATCCGCAGCTGGCCGAATTCTTTTGTTTTTAATTGGCCAGGCTCCCAGGTTGACCCAGCCTAAAATGAGCACCAATAATATATTGGGCTGTAAAGGCTGCCGACGCAATACTGACCACATCATATACCTAGTGCCGTTTGGTCTTTACAAAATATGACTCCAGCACCGTACGCTTAGGCACCTTAAGACGTGTGAAATGGGCCTTTTACTATTTTTCTATACTACTACAACAACAATTCATATGTACTATATACTATATTTAATTGTGTTTAGGTAGCATGAGAGTGTAGTCGCCAGTGTCAGCCGACCTGTTGGTCCTGGCTGTAAACTCTTCACCCACTATTTTTCTTCGAGGTTGCACTTTTATTGACCAGGCAATTCAAAAGTCTTATATAAGTCTGTGGAAGTACTGTAATGTGACCTCTTAGATACAGACTACACCAAAGACCTTCAAATGTAAAAGGAAATGCCGCGTTTACAGCTTACACTCCTTGATGCTTCTAATGTATATGATGCTATTATTATATTGTATAGATCAATCACCACCTTTATTTCCCAGGGCATACTAATTTTACATCTATGCTTAAAATGCATTGAATAGCCCCACAGCCAGAGCGTTAGCTAAATTGATTAGGAACTCCGATGACAATGTGATAGCCCGATTTGACGTCTAGGCTCGTCACCTGTTAAAGTGAAGGGAAAATTGTCCACCTATTCCTTCTTAGCTTTGTCCTTTCAAGTGTGATGCCCTAACACATTACAGGCCTATAGCAGGAAATTAATTCTGGGCAAATTATGTAGTATTTCAAGAAACATTAAGTGGGAAAATACTGACTCCAGCACTGAGATTGTATCTAAGGTATCGGGAGGTGTATATGTAACTTGTAGCGTGACTTCTGTTGGATGTTCGGTGTTTCTGTCTGTGTTAGAGCTATATATCTATTGTATGTTTGCATATACTCTCTCACTGGTAGAAAGTTTAAGCACAAGTCTAATACAATAAAAGTTCATAGTTCCAGCCTGTTTAGTTTTTCACGAAAGTTAATATTATGTATATAAGTATACCTCTTCTTCTTCTTTCTTCTCCTCCTCCACTTCTTCTTCTTTTTTTCTACTTCTTCTTTTTCTTCTTCTTCCTCCTACTCCTCTTCTTCTTCCTGTTTTTCTTCTCGGTTCCTCTCTTGTTTGTGAGTAAACATGTCGATGTCCTGTTGTTTAGAGCATGGCTACAGTAGCTGAAATGTTTGACTCGCAGATGCAGCTTCAACATACTATGTTTTCTAGGCTTGCCTTTCTGCAGCATTTCAGACTACCAGCTAGACTATGTGTTTAGTTAACATAAGAAATACATATGTAATGAGCTTCGTCTGTTTCGCACAGTTTGGTTTTACGATGATAAAATCTCGTCATCCGCCTTTTCTGCAGTTAGTATTACGCTTGTCTACTGTTAGTATTCACTGATCCACAGTTAGCATTCACTGATCCACGGTTAGTATTCACTGATCCACTAGGATCGGAATGTATTTTTGTCATAAATAATGAAAGTGTATTTCTTAAGAGTATTTGAACAAACGTGGGTAAATTACTTCCAAGCTTGCCTGTGCCAGTAAGCTGGAACCAGTTTAAATACATGTAAATACATTTTCATCCTAGACCAAACTAGGAAATTCCATTAAAGATGTGTAATAGTTTATGACTTGATACTACAGTTGCTGTTGTGACAGGGATTCAGTGGATGCTTCAAAATGCATTGTATTCCATGTATGTCGGTATAAAATGTCCATGTTCAATCTGTGCATAGGTTTGGAGTCTCTTGATAATGCAATACCTAATTCCGGTGGAAGAATCATTATCTACCTAGGCCTATCTACAGGCAGTCGGTATGTGTCATTCTGACTAGAATAATGCCTGGCTACATACTAATATGCCTTCACATAAATCTGAAGCCATGTGCCTGCCTCGCACATACAGCTGGTTTCTGATCTTACACAGGGGAAACAAGAACTCCGTTTCACAGTCTCTATGGAGAAAGCACTTTGTTACCAGGTCAAGAGAAAAGCATCTACACCAATCTCACATAGATAGATGATTCTCTGCCAGGGTTCAGATGAATTTAATTGCAATGCATTAGGCTAAACAACAGCCTTCCAAAGGATACACAACCAACCAACCAACCAAACAGCCAACCAACTAACCAACCAACCGCGCATTATCAGTTCTAAGACACATGCATGTCTGTTACAGGACGTTCCAATCAACCCCAGTATTTATTGTTTGTTTATGATTTACTAGAAATGTAGTTCTTCTTCTTCGTTTTGTTTTCGAGGGAAGTGCGTCACACCTATTTATGCTCCTCAAAGGTCAGTGTCTCGACTTCGGCATGCATTTGTGTAAAGTTTGCTACCTTTAGACCAGTGGTTCTCAACCTTTTTTAGCCCATGCACCCCTTCACCATATGTTGAGAATGTAATCTCTCCCCCCCCCCCCTCCTACAGTATACATCAATATAGAAGGCTAAATATAGTAACATATACTAGAACAAGTCTAGGCGTCTACATAAAACGTAATTTGTGGGTCTACGTACGTTATAAAACTAATTTCAGAAGGAACAAGACGTACAGAATCGTAAAGTATGGAGGGAAAAACAATATCAAGTAATCGTTTCGTCCCGACCTGTTGAGAACCACTGCTCTAGACAGATTCCACCCAAGGTGACGGGTTCTATCTAGCCCTGTATTTTAGTCAAATGAATACTAATTTCAACTGAATACTGCATTATCCTGACTAGTTTAGTTCTAAACAAATCACGATACACCCATTGGTTCCCTTCTACATCACACATTTATCTATGGGGAAAAGTTTTGGTCAAATAAATAGCAGCAGTAAAAAAATAATGGTAAACTACGGATACGGAATGTGTTACATTCATCAATTTCCAAGACTGTAGCAAGCGTTCATGTAGATGACTTTACTTGTGTGTGTACAGGGCGGGAGTGTTATCCGACTCTTTCACAAGGAGCTGGAGGCCTACCTGGTAGCTGAGGGGCTGTTTGATGAAGAGGTCACAGAAGATGGTAAGATCTTCCCATTTGTATAATACATATATGTTGAGTTACATTCATAGGGTTAACAATAAGTCATTCAGAAGTCTGCTTCTTCTTCTTTCTCTTCTATTTCTTCTTCTTCTTCCTTCTTCTCTTCAGCTTCCTCCTCCTTCTCCGCCCCTCCTACTGAGTAAACAACTCTGGCTGAGAGTTAGCTTATAATGTGACATTGAATGTCATATTTATGGTGGACAGCCGGAAACTCTCCACATTTTCTGTATTTTCTGTTGTTCATCTTACTCACGCTGCTCTACGGCAGTTAGCTCTACTACATTGTTGTTAGCTGTTGTAGGCTGCCTTCTCCGATGTAGCTTCAAGTATCTGTTCTCATTAGTGTGGCATATAAAAGCAATGTTGGAGTGCACCAGGTTGTTGTCGCATATAGAAGCAGTGATAAGTGTACAAGACTGGTGTGCAACTTAGAAGCAGTGTTGAAGTGTTTCAGATTGATGTGGCACATAGAAGCAGCGATGAAGAGTTCCAGATTGTTGTGGCACATAGAAGTAGCTAGGAAGTGTTCCAGATTGGTGTGGCACATAGAAGCAGTGTTGAGGTGTTCCAGATTGGTGAGGAAACATAGACGCAGTGATGAAGTGTTCCAGAATGACGTGGCACGTAGAAGTAGTGATGAAGTGTTCCAGATTGATGTGTGGATGACATGTCCGTGCAAGTGTGTGGATGACATGTCCGTGCAAGTGTGTGGATGACATGTCCGTGCAAGTGTGTGGATGACATGTCCGTGCAAGTGTGTGGATGACATGTCTGTGCAAGTGTGTGGATGGCATTTCCGTGCACGTTTGTGTATGACATGTGCATGCAAGTGTGTGGATGACATGTCCGTGTAAGTGTGTGGATGACAAGTCCGTGCAAGTGTGTGGATGACATGTCCGTGAAGGTGTCTGGATGACATGTCCTTGCAAGTATGTGGATGGCATTTCCGTGCACGTTTGTGGATGACATGTGCATGCAAGTATGTGGATGACATGTGCATGCAAGTATGTGGCTGACATGTGCATGCAAGTGTGTGTATTACATGTCCGTGCAAGTATGTGGATGACATGTGCATGCAAGTATGTGGATGACATGTCCGTGCAAGTGTGTGGATGACATGTCCGTGCAAGTGTGTGGATGACATGTCCGTGCAAGTGTGTGGATGACATGTCCTTGCAAGTGTGTTGGATGACATGTCCGTGCAAGTGTGTGGATGACATGTCCGTGTAAGTGTGTGGATGACAAGTCCGTGCAAGTGTGTGGATGACATGTCCGTGCAAGTGTGAGGATGACATATCCTTGCAAGTATGTGGATGGCATTTCCGTGCACGTTTGTGGATGACATGTGCATGCAAGTGTGTGGATGACATGTGCATGCAAGTATGTGGATGACATGTGCATGCAAGTATGTGGATGACATGTCCGTGCAAGTGTGTGGATTACATGTGCATGCAAGTATGTGGATGACATGTTCGTGCAAGTGTGTGGATGACATACCTTGCAAGTGGGTGGATGACATGTCCGTGCAAGTGTGTGGATGACATGTCCGTGAAAGTGTGTGGATGACATGTCCGTGAAAGTGTGTGGATGACATGTCCGTGCAAGTGTGTGGATGACATGTCCGTGCAAGTGTGTGGATGACATGTGCATGCAAGTGTGTGGATGACATGTGCATGCATGTGCATGTGTCTGTGAAGCACAAACATATGTTCTAAATTTTACACAAGAGTGAACAACTCCTTGCAAAAATGACGGCTGCACTGCGTCCTTTACGACTTGAACTCACGAGTTACGTAACTTGGGGCCACTAAAAGCTCAGTCAATACTCCCTGAGTAAATCTACGCCCCCTCGGTAATGACACTCGAGGGACCAACATTAGCCCAATCAAGCATTCTAATGATGGGCCGCGTGAATTACACTGCACTCCAAGACTCGGTAGATGAGGTTTTGAAGAAACTTTCTTGTTTTCTTGGCACGGAAAGACTAATTATGGATGATCGAGGTCATAGGGCTTGTCATCTTCTGCGTTTGGTTACATTTAAAAATAATTTCTTGTTGTGTGTGTTAACTTTGCAGGATTAAGGGTGTGTCCATTATGTTGTTTATATTTACTCTAGATTTTGGGAGGAAGAGCGTAAATGGGAGGGTACAAGACTTATCCTGGGGCGAGAAAATGCAACCTAAAGACTAAATGTCATGGCAGGTCAGACCCTAAGTTTTGGTCGGCAATAGGTTTAGGATCGAAGTTCCGACAAATAGACAGAGCATTGCTTTGTTGATCCGGCAACTTCTGCAGCTTATCTTGTTCCAGATGTATTGATGTTACCTTTCATCTAGAGTAATCTAGGCAGGCTTAGAAAGGTTTCACGCTGCATGGGAAACATATGGTCCCTAGAATTCCGTCCAGGCTTTGTGCTAAGGAGAGATTAGTGTGCACTTTTTAAAAGCACATTAACTAGCGTCTGTTATGACGGCAAGCTGCCAGTACAATACAGTACAGTAGTTGATGGGAATGATAGAATATCCGTCTTACATTTCATAGAACAAATATTTAAACACCCACCCCTCAAAGAGCACAGTTGTATATATCGTAGATGTCAGCTTGGTTCACCTGCTTAATATTTAAACATAAAATATAATGATAAATGTCAAAAATCATTATATCCATGATAAATTTGTTTCATTCTTAATTGGTGGTAATCTGCTTTTCAAACTCAGATATGCAAATAACACGGTCCTCATCTCAGACAGTGCTCAGGGATTTGAACAGTTAATCAACTGTGTTAACAGTCGCAGTGTAGATCAACACTGCTTTTCTTAATATAACAATAATAAACGGATATCAGTGATAGACAAATCTCATCTCATCTTGTTTCTTTCCTACCTTGCGGTGTCGAGGTGGAGCATGAACAGCAGGAGAGTGCACGTTTATGGGCTTCATATATCGAGATTCCCACTGACTCTGTTATTCCCTCTGTCCACCGTTTACGTGGTCGCTCCCTTCTTCTGGTTCCGCTTGGTCTCTACATCATTGCTTATTCTGGTATACCGTCATTTAGTAGCCTAATTATGTGGCCCAAACATTTCAATTGCTGCCTTATAATGAATTCTAGCACTGCTATTAATCCCACTTTACTAGAGCTGATTTCATAATTTCTGATTTTCTCTTTTCTTGATACGTTGAGTTTTCTTCTCAGTAATCTCATTTCCATTACTGTATTTTAATGTTGACAGGCAAAACTACATGTAAATCACACAATAATATCTACAATGAAGAAATTGAAAATGTAACAAACTTTGAATACCTCGGCTTCATTATTTACCACATTTTAAAAAAAAGTTAAATTAAAACAAAAATATAATACGATCCGATAAGACCATTAGGTGAAACAAGCATAAACACATGTACATACATTACAAGAACCTGATGGCAGGTGAAGAGAAATCACAGAACACGTAAACCTTGGGTGGAAACAAATAAAAGAGTTTAAAAGGGTTTTAAATACGAAATTTCGATTTCAGTGCAAATGGTTTCAACCTATATGGCTTAGTCTCTTTCCAGAGGGCGGAAATTGTCGCACAAAACACGAACTTCGTAACTCCAGCGACGTCCACCTGGTGTCTCCGAAATAAATTGCACTCGTTAATTTATTGCGGTGTGCGGAATCGAACCCACAACCTTCGGAGCGCTTAACCACTTCGTCACGGAGAAAAGAGTCTTGTTGTGGGTTCGATTCCGGGTCAGTAACCTTCGGTTCACGAGTTCATTTTTTCAGGAGACTTCTGAGGGTCGTCGCTGGAGCTTCTGAGTTCGTGCTTTGTGAGACGCTTTCCGCACTGCGGAAAGAGACTGGCCACATGGGATAAAACCCGGTGCAATGAAGTCGATCCTGTCGACTTTTAAGCGACTTTTTTTTTAGATCACGGAGATCCCACAGAACAACAATTATATATTAATAACGACTTGACAGCGTGATACAGACTACATCACTCACCGAGTGCCATTTGGCTATCAAAATATATCGGTGTAGTACTGTATACCCAATGCCACTTAAGACATGCAAAAGGGCCTTCCCATTTTTTAAACCGTATGTTTAGTGCGCCGTTGGGGCATGTACAAGGATAATTTACTTTAATTACTTACTAAAAGTCTGAGATTTGTGATTTGAGGAACCTAATTCTCTTCCTCACCATGAAACAAACACTAAGACTCAAGTTGTAAAATCGTCCACACATGATTGAGATGTAGTGTTCATGCGTCTGAAGGCCCAGAAACCAGGCAACTGGCCCATGTCTACGCTTTCAACAACATGATTCTTTCCTTCCTGTAAGATGCAGAAACTTATGCAAATGAGCATTTCGTGGCGCGCCTAAAATAAACTCGCATGCAATCAGAGTCAAGTTGTGAATGTAAAGCATATTCGATTTCCTTTTGCCGCAAAACAAAAGTAACTACACTCTGAAGCCAACGTAAGCTTAATGGAATACCGTATTCAGCTTTTTAATCTCATCAGAATCGATGCTGATTGCAGATGTGAATTGACACATTGGGTATGTAATGGGGATGCAGTTTCACTGGAAGTACCATTTGCAGGCTGAAAGAATGGAGTCAGATATTTCAGACAATGGAGTATGGGTGGAATGGCAGTGGGAAAAGAAGGCATACAAGAATTAAATAGCTCTTTTATATGCCCTTATAGCATGGTGTGGGTAAGAAGTAAATAGCTGTTTTATATGACGTTATAGCATGTTGGCGGTAAGGCTGTTTTATGATTAAATGGAAATCGTGGTATAATATGGCTAGAGTACATCGGATGCCTTTAGTTTCCTGTAACTTTGGTGCTCATTATGTAGGCTTGAGCTATGCATGGAGTGGCGATTGTTAAGCCTGGGCTATCCTCAAAGTTAGTGATTTATGATGCTGAGCTATCCTAGACGTGGTGTATAAGCTTGAGCTGTATTTGGAGTGATGAATCATGAGGCTCAATTATTCTGAATTAGTGGCGATTAATAGTGATGAGCTATTCTCGGAGTGGCGATTCATGAAGCTGAGCTATTCTCGGAGTGGCGATGTTTGAAAAAGAAAATAAAACCTCGCTATTGCTCGAGATTCACATCAAGACCGCTGTTCTGGCTGGAGACAGGACCATTGTGCTGGAAGGCGACAAGGTCTCTGTGCTGGCAGGCGACAAGACCACTGTGCTGGCAGGCGACAGAGCCACTGTGCTTACAGGCGACAGGACAGCTGTGCTGGCAGGCGACAGGACCGCTGTGCTGGTAGGTGACAGGGCCACTGTGCTGGCAGATGACAGAGCCACTGTGCTGGTAGGTGACACGGCCACTGTGCTGGCAGATGACAGAGCCACTGTGCTGGTAGGTGACAGGGCCACTGTGCTGGCAGATGACAGAGGCACTGTGCTTACAGGCGACAGGACAGCTGTGTTGACAGGTGACAGGGTCACTGTGCTGGTAGGTGACAGGGCCACTGTGCTGGCAGATGACAGAGCCACTGTGCTTACAGGCGACAGGACAGCTGTGCTGGCAGGTGACAGAGCCACTGTGCTGGTAGGTGACAGGGCCACTGTGCTGGCAGATGACAGAGCAACAACTGTGCTGGCAGGTTACAGGACCACTATGCTGTCACTCGAATGCACCAACCACAATATAACATTTATCCAAAAAGAAGTACACAGCTTATCAGGCTGATCACAAAGCTTCTGGATATATCTGTGGGATTATATTTAGCTTCTCAGTCTACGATCTCAAAGATATGATATTAGACCACGAGTGATGTGTTTCATGGTCTTGGCTTCAGCGAATGAAGATGCTCACATTATTTACATATAACAAAGGCAATGCCAAGATACAGACAGCGTGCAATCATCAAAACGACCTATGACAATTGTTTTATTTCAAAATGTCTTATCATTCCATTTCTACCCATAATGAATTAGCATGACCTTCTTCTCAGTTCATTTCCGTATCCGGGTCATGGACCAACACAAGCCTCGGACTTTGTCTCCACCGTCTTCGGGTAACACGTTCTGGCAGATCGAGGCGGAGACGAGCATCCTGTATGGTAAGTTCACGAGTGGTGCAAACTTGAGACGCTCCCTATCACAATGACTCAACTCCACTCCATAATTGTCTGTCTTGTGTTGTTTTCATTAATGCCATGTAAGTCTGCATTCATATAGACCTTTGAATATCTACAGAACAATGCTAAATTTATTGAACGTAAAATGGTAACAAAAATGGATCTAGCCAACATCATCGTCATCAGTATCCAGTGCCTTGATGGCTGGCCGAGGCGCTCATGCCCGTCCACAAATTGTGATTTCCGGCGGCTTAGATCAATTCAAGGAAGTTCTCATGGAATGTTCCTCTATCTATCCAACAAGAACTCAAAACTGGAGAAGATTGATATTAAGACAAATAAAATTTACGAACATGAAATATTTTGGGCATGTGAAGATGCATGCATGTAAGTCTGGAAAGGATAGTTGAGCTGAGCTAAGAACCGACATCACTGAACTCAGGACATTCCTATACGCGCTCCGCCCCCTAGTTCAACAGCCAGCGAAGAGTCATATTATTAATCGTTCCCACAGCTATCTGATTGAAAAATTCTCGTTGTCTTCCTCTGTTTTGAGATTCTTACAGAACCCCCGCCGGTCCCCCGCAGTATCATGCTTTCCACTTCTCCCTTGTCTATAGGTAATCAACCACAAAGGGGTGCATTCCTTGAGCCCGGGGGGGGGGGGGGGGGGAGAGAGAGAGAGAGAGAGAGAGAGAGGAGAGAGAGAGAGAGAGAGAGAGAGAGAGAGAGAGAGAGAGAGAGAGAGAGAGAGAGAGAGAGAGAGAGAGAGAGAGATCCATACAATTCTCACAATCGTAACTTCAGAAGCGAGAATAGCCATTCCACACGAAACTTTAATTTCGCCACGTTTCTTAGCATACTCCTTGCGTCCGTAATGAATGCAGTGTGTGTTGCAGTGATCTCTAACCAGCGGAATGGCGCTGTTACTGCCTCCACCTCCATTCTCATGCCGGGGGTCGTAGTCTCATATGCCAGTCTCTCCTGTTTCAAGCAGAGTCCATTAGCCGTCGCGATGAAACCCCAACCACTACGTCTGTTTCTCACCACTGACCCATCGGTGAAGATCACTACGTCACCTTGATGTGTGTTGCTCTGGATCAGTTATTGCACCTAAACCTCTGTGCGACCTGCTGCCCCTTTTCTGCACTCACAACCCAGCGTTAATACTATTACATTGTGCCAGTCGGTCATGTCTTCCGGTACTTCAACCCACTCCTTTTCACGATTGATGGTCTCCAGATCACACACCTGACGTATATATATTTCTGACTGTGCCATCCTGGAAAGTATATATATGGGCGTAAGTAAGTGCGCCAGGGAAGCGGAGGACCAGGTCGAAAGCTGCAAGATGTGATAGATAATTTTCACACATAGCAAACGAGGCAGGGCATCTGACTTATGATACAGAGGAATTTCGATAGACTGTTATGGGGATGATGACGATGTTTGCGTTACTAGCTCTGTGTTACGTCAGTAGCATATCCTTTACGGGATGTTGCAGTCAACTCTAGCATTTTTGGCTGTTTGTGATTTCTTGGCAAGTTTACGTTCAGTAGTTTGCCATTGCTTTCTGAACCACCGGCATTCATATCATTGTATAAAATTAAAAACCAACGTAGGCGCTCCACTTTCAAATCTCCCGCAGCTGTGTTTAGAACGCGTTGTGCGGGATTACGAATTACGACCCCTTCGCCACTACCCCGGCTATGTCTGTGGTGTAACAGTTTTCCTTCGACCCCAAGAATGTTGCTCTACGATACTGTCTTTGGTGTTTCCATATGTCTTCGGGTGTGACATTGGGCATGAAAGAAAGATCCTAGACAAGCGATCTCTGTTCGTCATCCCGCATTAGACTTTCGACAGGCGGCAGTAGTGTACGAAACCGATATGAAAGATATTATTATCGTCTTTGTCATCATTATTATAATGAAAGTATGTTCCTTTCTGTTTTTTTCCGGCAATGTGGCTTGGGGGTAGTGAACGCGTTTCATAACTCACCATCACGCCCCATCATACTGAGCTTTGGGTTCGAAACCAGCTGCTGATGGGTTGTGTTTGTTTTTTTCTTTTTTGTTCTCGCACGCTGTGAACTAAAGTGTGGTCCATACACACTACTTCTAGTAGCACTGGAATGAATTTTACGTGTGAATTAGCGTTCTCTTTTACCAGTGTCCCTCGCCGTGAGGCGAACACACAACGACTTCAGAGGTACTTGTAATTTACCTCTCAAAGTCAAGGACGAGAAATCAACATTGTAGTCCCAACTGTCCTGTGTAGGGGTTGAACCCTTTACCCGACATCAGCACACCAGATGTTTAAGAAAGCACGTTCTTATCCATTCGGCCATGCTGACCTGCTGCTGATGGTATTATAACCAAGACGTGTGGATGACGTACATCTATTCACGTACACAGCTACTCCATTTCGTCCATGTTTTTTTTTTGTCATCGGATTTAACAAAAGTACCCCATGCAGTGTCATGCCTGAGTCTGTCATGTGATAGCGCCACCACAGTGCGTATGTAGGACGAAGAGAAAGAAGAAACAAGTGACCAATATTTCATTCACTTTGGGCAGCGACAAGCCCAGTCGTCTAACCCATGTCGGACAGTGCTCATCACATTACCAGCACACTTCGCTATCAACTTCGCTAGCGTTTCCTCCACCAGAATATATCAACATCCTTCCATTCTGTAACCTAAATTGTCCTTGATCTCTCCACCTATGCTCTGTGATTTCCCGTACTTCAATTGTTCATCTCTCTACTTCGCTGAAAATTAAATGTTGTTTCTCTACATTCATTGTTCTCAGAGACGAAGTCCATATTTTTAGTTGTCTTTTAAGATTACCACAGGGCCCTCCCTCAATGAAGGTTGGCTGCAATGGATCTCCACCACTGACTGTCTCTCGCCATGATTGGACATACTGCCAGTCAGCTGTTCATCCATCTCTTGATGTCATCTCACCACTTGTATCGTTGTTTACCTCTTTGCTCGCTTGCCTTCAACCTTACCTTCCAGTATGGTTTTAAAAAAACAAACATTAGTGTTATGTCTTTTAATGTGCCAAAAATTTTGACTTGCCTCTATTTTATTTCTTTCAATAATTCTTTTCATTCCCAGCTTTTCTATAACCTCTATATTTGATTGTTTTTGTTTCAATGAAATACTATATATTCTTCTGTACATCCACATTCCCAAGGTTTCTATTCTACTTTCTAATTGGGTGTTCATTTTCGACATGTCCGCGCCATATAGTAGTATTGTTTTTGCATATCCTTTACAGGACATCGCTGTCAACAGCAGCATCTTTCAGCTGTCTGTTGATTTCTTGGCAAGATTACGCTCAGTAGTTTGCCATTGCTTTCTGAGCGGCCGGCTCAGTTATCCCGCAAGTCACCAGCCTGGGACGAACCGCTCCCAGTTCTCGCCCGCTACGAGACTGCGTGATAAACGGGATTACGGAGAAAGTGTTGTAACCCCCTCGGCCAGAGAGACTGGCATAGTAGTATTAGATAAACATAATATTGATAATTATCACTGTTAATTCGCTGTTAATCTCTCTAGATCAGTGTTTCCCAACCTTTTTTTGTGCTATGCCCCACCTAAGCCTTTCTAAAATCCTTATTCCCCCCCCCCCCCCCCCAACATATGCATCATTTTTAATATTCAAAAATTGAAATGTTCACTAAAGAAACTTGAATTTTTAAATTTTTTTTTTTTAGAAAGGCTCACGGTTCCCAGAGGGGCCATAGCCCCCCCCCCCCCCCCAGGTCCCGCGTCCCTATGTGTCGGTTATGTTGGGTGTATTTTGGGGGGTGGGGGGGGGGTTTGGCGGTTACCCCAGACAAGCTGGTTCCCCCACCTCCCCTTTTTTATGTGGCCCCTTAGTCTCACTGTGAGCTATTGCCCACAGTGGTCCACCATGCCCACATCTAAGGTGAAGATATGTCGTGGGTCTTTCTTTGATCATCCCGGCCCCCGACCAGACCAGGCGCACTACTGGGGGGATCCTAGCCAAAGGACCGATAATCACTAGGAAATTATTGAGCAAACAAAGTAAGTAAATTTTCAAAACATATAATGGATAACTGACATTCTAGTACAAAATAATTTTAATGACAGATTTTTCTATATTATTTTAATTATTAGTAATTATTTAAATTTAGTGAGATTCTTGCGCTTGATGCTTGCTGCAAAGAGATTTTATGTCAGGTTCCAATTTAATTAACTTCAGTCTCAAGTCTCCCCGTTTTGTTATATCCAGACGATTTCTTCCATTTTCGAATTGCCCCCCTTAACAATCGAATTTCCCCCCTGTGGGGCCTGGGCCCCACGTTGGGAAACACTGCTCTAGATACTTATTTCATGATATTGAAAGCGTGTTTTTTTTTCCCCCACTCCTATTCTCTATTTGAATAGTTCATTTATAGTTCTCACATTCTAAGTCCCTATGTTTAGTTTTCTTTTAAGATTACCATACGGCTTTTCCGTATCTTGACAAGACAGTCAAAACATAGTATATTACTGCCCCTGATCTTACGTCTGATTTATCTGGCCCTGTGAATATTAATTATCCGCGGACATTTGCATGAAAACTACGCAATTGATTGGTGGGTGTGCCCACTCCCCGTGAAATGCGCAGCCAGATAATTAGTAGGTATAAAACCCAACCTTCAATAACTGTATTCTTGTAGGCATTTTACGATATTAAATTGGGTGGTAAGCATTTGATCACATGAATAAATGAAGCCCGGGGATCGGAGTGGCTTGGAGGCTTGGTGTCACTCCAGGTCTTTAGAAGTACCAGTTCGAACCCGTTTGAGAACATTGATTTTGGGACATTTTAAAGGAAACAGATTGTCGGCTGATTTCCCGCCGGTGTCTAGGTAGTGAATGGGATGATGGCTTACTTTCCCCAGATCTCTAAGTAATGGATGGGAGGATGCCGTACTTTCCCCGGACTCTGGGTCGTTAATTCTTTTTGTTGTTATTTGTTTGCCACTGGATGTTTATGATAATGATCATGATGACGGCGTAGACAACTACACTCATTCATTCATTCAGTAGCATGTCCTTTGCAGAACCTCGCTCCCACAACAACCTTCCGGAAAACCTCTCGATCATAAGCAAGGTTTCCCGCATCCGATACACCCATCTGGAGATCATCCGCCACATCCTGCACCCATCATCTCTTTAGCCTTCCTCTTCAGCCTTCCCGGGCATATATCCCTCCATTATTGTTCTCTCCAAACTTTCGTGACGTTTCAAGTGACCAAAATATTTCAATTTTCTTTGGTTGATCTCTTTAAGACAACTATAATGTAAAACAAAAATCCAATATTACCTGAAGACGCTTTACAACAATTAAGAGAGCGGAAATTATAATTCTCCTCTTAGTATCCCACAGCTGCCTTTGTGATAGTCAGTCTGCATTTTGTCTCTGTCCTGCTTTTCCAAGTGATATTTTCATTGATTCCAGACAATTAAGTTTCTCCACTTTTATTTTGGGAGTCGTAGTGGCACAGTGGCTAGCATACTTGGCTGCCGGCCTGGTGGACATAGATACACATTCGCATGGCGGCGGATTTCTTAAATAGACCTTTACTTAACTTCATCACTTCAAAAACGTTTAAAGTGAAGAGGATCGACTTCATTGCACCGTGTTTGAACCCTTAGGCTAGGTCTCCACAGAGTAGCTTGTCGAAAGCCACGCACAGAGCACTAACCCCATAGATCTAATAACCCCATAGATCTAATAACCCCATAGATCTAATAACCCCATAGATCTAATAACCCCATAGATCTAATAACCCCATAGATCTAATAACCCCATAGATCTAATAACCCCATAGATCTAATAACCCCATAGATCTAATAACCCCATAGATCTAATAACCCCATAGATCTAATAACCCCATAGATCCAATAACCCCATAGATCTAATAACCCCATAGATCTAATAACCCCATAGATCTAATAACCCCATAGATCTAATAACCCCATAGATCTAATAACCCCATAGATCCAATAACCCCATAGATCCAATAACCCCATAGATCCAATAACCCCATAGATCCAATAACCCCATAGATCTAATAACCCCATAGATCCAATAACCCCATAGATCCAATAACCCCATAGATCCAATAACCCCATAGATCTAATAACCCCATAGATCCAATAACCCCATAGATCTAATAACCCCATAGATCCAATAACCCCATAGATCTAATAACCCCATAGATCCAATAACCCCATAGATCCAATAACCCCATAGATCCAATAACCCCATAGATCCAATAACCCCATAGATCCAATAACCCCATAGATCTAATAACCCCATAGATCTAATAACCCCATAGATCTAATAACCCCATAGATCCAATAACCCCATAGATCTAATAACCCCATAGATCCAATAACCCCATAGATCCAATAACCCCATAGATCCAATAACCCCATAGATCCAATAACCCCATAGATCCAATAACCCATAGATCCAATAACCCCATAGATCTAATAACCCCATAGATCTAATAACCCCATAGATCTAATAACCCCATAGATCCAATAACCCCATAGATCCAATAAACCCCATAGATCCAATAACCCCATAGATCCAATAACCCCATAGAATCCAATAACCCCATAGATCTAATAACCCCATAGATCTAATAACCCATAGATCCAATAACCCATAGATCCAATAACCCCATAGATCCAATAACCCCATAGATCAATAACCCCAGAGATCCAATAACCCCATAGATCTAATAACCCCATAGATCTAATAACCACATAGATCCAATAACCACCATAGCCACAATAACCCCATAGATCTAATAACCCCATAGATCTAATAACCCCATAGATCTAATAAACCCCATAGATCTAATAACCCCATAGATCTAATAACCCCATAGATCCAATAACCCCATAGATCTAATAACCCATAGATCCAATAACCCCATAGATCTAATAACCCCATAGATCCAATAAACCCCATAGATCTAATAACCCCATAGATCTAATAACCCCTAGATCCAATAACCCCATAGATCCAATAACCCCATAGAATCCAGTAACCCCATAGATCCAATAACCCCATAGATCCAATAACCCCATAGATCTAATAACCCCATAGATCCAATAACCCCATAGATCTAATAACCCTAGATCCAATAACCCCCTAACTAATAACCCCATAGATCCAATAACCCCATAGATCCAATAACCCCCTAGATCCAATAAACCCCCTAGATCCAATAACCCCATAGATCTAATAACCCATAGATCCAATACCCCATAGATCCAATAACCCCATAGATCCAATAACCCCATAGATCCAATAACCCCATAGATCCAATAACCCCATAGATCCAATAACCCATAGTCAATAACCCCATAGATCCAATAACCCATAGATCCAATAACCCCATAGATCTAATAACCCCATAGATCTAATAACCCCATAGATCTAATAACCCATAAAATCTAATAACCCCATAGATCTAAAAAACCCCATAGATCCAATAACCCCATAGATCTAATAACCCCATAGATCCAATAACCCCTAGATCTAATAACCCCATAGATCAATAACCCCATAGATCTAATAACCCCATAGATCTAATAACCCATAGATCCAATAACCCCATAGATCCAATAACCCCATAGATCCAATAACCCCATAGATCCAATAACCCCATAGATCCAATAACCCCATAGATCTAATAACCCCATAGATCCAATAACCCCATAGATCTAATAACCCCATAGATCCAATAACCCCATAGATCTAATAACCCCATAGATCTAATAACCCCATAGATCCAATAACCCCATAGATCCAATAACCCCATAGATCTAATAACCCCATAGATCCAATAACCCCATAGATCCAATAACCCCATAGATCCAATAACCCCATAGATCCAATAACCCCATAGATCTAATAACCCCATAGATCCAATAACCCCATAGATCTAATAACCCCATAGATCCAATAACCCCATAGATCTAATAACCCCATAGATCTAATAACCCCATAGATCCAATAACCCCATAGATCCAATAACCCCATAGATCCAATAACCCCATAGATCCAATAACCCCATAGATCCAATAACCCCATAGATCTAATAACCCATAGATCCAATAACCCCATAGATCCAATAACCCCATAGATCCAATAACCCCATAGATCCAATAACCCCATAGATCTAATAACCCCATAGATCCAATAACCCCATAGATCTAATAACCCCATAGATCCCAAACCCCATAGATCTAATAACCCCATAGATCCAATAACCCCATAGATCCAATAACCCCATAGATCCAATAACCCCATAGATCGCTTGTCCTTGTAACCAAATGACGAAGTCGGGAGACAAACCCATAACCTTCAGTGTACAGTGCAGGTAACTTGACTATTCGTAAAACAATTGTTTACTCTGTTATTTCATCTGTATTTCGTTGACTTGCATTGTCCTTTCTTCTTACATTGATCATGAGTGTATCATTTTCACTGTTGTTGTTTGGTCTTAAATTTTCCATACATCTTCATGTGACATATAAACATTTAAGAAAGAGCAACAGTGTGCAGTCGTGGTCTTCTTGCATGTGTGCGAAGAGTTCATTTTACCAACAATAATAAATAAAGAAATCGTACTCAGAAATGTCCCAATTTCCCAACTTTGCAGGGGAAATAATCCGATGGGAACAACAGGTCAGACTCCGGCATATGACGACCCGGAAGTATTTATGCATCGACGCCAACCATGACATCTCTTTGACAGAAGACAACGAGGATCCGAAAACTGTGTTCAGACTCCACTCAGTGCTCAGTGTAAGTTTAAACTGTCATTCACTTTCTAGTGCTCTGGAATTACGAGAATATCATTGGCTTTATATTTCAATGTATAATAACAAGATCTATCCTTTACTCCTGTTGTATTTCAGGAGATGAAAAGTATCTTATATAATGCCAATCTCGATAAATGTCAAAAATGGCACTGAATATGTAGATTGTAGCTGTTCTCCTGTATGGCAGTTTAGTTAGTTGCAAATCCTTTACAGGACGTCGCAGTCAATTCCAGCATTGGTGGAAAGAGGCACCGGGAGATGTTTGTGGATGTTTCTTGGCACGTTTGCGATTAGTATAAGCTAATAGTTTTGTCATTGCTTTCTGAACGACCGGCGGTCATACCTTTATATCGGAAACCAACGCAAGACCGTCTGATTCCAAATCACCCGCAGCTATGTTTCGAACGCGGTTTACGAGATTTCGAACTGCGCACGTAGCCCTTCGCTACAGAGCAGGCAAATGACCATACAGGCCAGGCTTTCCTTATTCTGACCTGGGCTCGCGTGTTCGACCTAGGTTACAACGGGTCACAAAAATGTCCTGAGAAATAAAAGCGACCGGTGTGGTATTCACCCCAACATCCACCAACTGCCGATTGGTCTATGAACAGATGTGACTAATGCATATCTTCAGTGCACCAAGAGGCGTGGGAAAGAATCCTTCACTTGTCTTTGTTTGAATTATTAATGTGAGACTATTGTAACTTTCAGGAGCCCTGGCGACATTAGGTCTATTTTAATCAGGGATCTAATGATAACAGACTAACATCTTTTGGGACTTTTCAATTCTAGCATTAATCTTCACGTGGTTTTTGTGGGTCCATGTGCCAGGATTCGCTCATTGCTGACGTGAGCCTAACTTGGCGCCTGTCGTTAACCTGGTATTTTCTGGACTTTCTTTTATCTCCGCCAGGAGAGAGATGAGATCCACTTCGAGAGCTATGCCAGGATCGAGCACGTCCTTACAGGTTTCTGGTTGCACGCGCTCAAAGGTGTGTATGTATGGTTTCACGAAGTGGATTTTTGCAGTGACGAATAGTGTGATTTGGTTTATAAAGCCTGCATGTTGTTATGGAGTGAATGTTTGCAATTACGTTTGATTTTGTTTATAAAGATTGCATGTTTTCATGAGGTTTGCAATCCTAATAGTTCGCAAGGCACATGATAATAGTGATGGTATCTCACATTTCTCAGCCTAAGTGAGTCCACTTTTGATGGCCTGCAGGTCAGCCAGTTGCAGGTCAGCCAGTTAGCCCTTTCGGTACTTCTTACTCTGGTACGGAGATGGACAGTATGCCCAATTTTTGTGATCTCAAGTGTGTGTGATTTTTTTATTAACTGATTCAATGTCATACATAACGTTGGTCTGAACCAAACATGGTACACACTCAAATGATAAATTATTATAATGTAAATGTCCGTTCAGTGAGCATTGAAATTGTGGAAGATACAAAAAACAAAACAAATAGTACGGTGACTCTAGTATGGCGATATATTGTCCGTCTGTCTAAATTGGAGGACACACTTAACGATATATTATCCTTTGACACTGAATCAGTTAACAGCCTGTAAGTAGCGACATGTATGTAGCCAGCTATTAATGCGAGTGATGTGCACGAATGTTGCATCAAACTGATCGGGATAGATTACAAAACAAAGCGGGATAGCGTGACTACCAGAAGTCAATGGAATCAACCCCACAGAGAAACAATACACTCGACTGGCGGGGACAGTACGCCTTTGTTCTTCTAAGCCTACACTTAACGTACTGAATAAACTAGTGTACATGCCTCGTCTGTCTGCTACACTTTGGTGCAAATGTGTGTTAACTATTGATGATCGAGAGACATTGTTTGGGGATAATTTTCTCGGTTTTAATTTACTGTTAAAGAGTTAATTATTTACAAAGATTTTAAAACGTTATTGACTTGTTAAGTTACAATCCATAATATATTTGAAAGTTAGAACCTGGAATTTTAAAGAAAGAAATAAAGAAAAAAGACCAAATCCATTAGAAATTATCCGGTCCTGAACTCTCAGAATATCGGCCATCAAATTCTGGCCTCGCGGCCTTTAAGAATTGAACGAACAAACAGCTGAGCCAGCTCTTCAGACTGTCTGTGGGGCCAGACGTGCTGCAACAGTGACCTAAGACTGGACACGATTAAATACAGGAGAAACTGCAGACAGCGACTGGGTGCTCGTCTGGGGGTCAAACATCAAAGAGACAATCAGCGACTGTAGCAGTAGCATTGGAAGGAGAGGAGGATGGGGAGAGGTAACAGGAGGAGGGCAGTAGGACTATAGGGAGGAAGAGGGCAGGAGGAAGGCAGGCAAAACGACTTAGTGTGTGCAAAAGAGCCTTTATTATTTTTTAAAGTTGAATATTTAGTATTTGCACTAATAAAATAGTATTAATGCAGCATAGGCAACTAACTGGGCATCGGTCTTTGCTTTAAAAACTGTCTGTACACTTTCGTCAGCACTTGAAACCCCACTGATTGTTTGATTAAAATGCTGCAATAGTCTTAGGTGTCTTTTGTGATCGTTACCACAGACAAAGTGGCTGTGTAAATGTAAAATAACTGACAGAAGAAATAACCGTACACAATTTTCAGATGAAGATTACATAAGAAAACAGTTCAGGGGCGTGGATGATAGCCAGGAGCAGAGCATGAGGGGCTTACGGTGGGACACGGCCAATGTCAGACAGGTGAGATGATCATTTGTTGTTGGGATGTCTGAAGTATGAGACACATGTGTATCTCTTTATCATTTAATTACAGTTAGTTTCTACTATCAGCATTCTCCAATGCTTGTTCTGAATTTGGTTTAACAATTAGCAAAAAGAAGACACAGATTATGTCACAAGGTGCACATGGGGTACCATCAATCTTTATTGACGACGCCGAACTAGAGATGGTAGACCATTTTACATATCTAGGATCAGTGGTAAATAGCAAATTATCCCTAGATCAGGAAATCAACATCCGGATTTGTAAGGCAGCAACAACAATGAACAGGTTAACAAAAAGAGTCTGGGAGAACAGGAAGCTTACTGCAAAAACAAAAGTCCTTGTCTATCAAGCCTGTGTCCCTAGTACACTTCTTTATGGCAGTGAAACCAGGACAACTTACTCACACCAAGAGAAACATTTAAACAGCTTTCATATGCGGTGTCTGCGAAGAATTCTTGATATTAAGTGGCAAGACAAAATCACAAATACTGAAGTATTGGAAAGATCAGGTTGTGTGACAGTTTATTCCATGCTCAGTCTTCGTAGACTTAGATGGATAGGACATCTTAGGAGGATGGATGATGGTAGAATACCAAAGGACATCTTTTTGGTGAATTACAGATGGGTAAGAGATCTCAGGGTCGGCCTCTACTACGATACAAAGATGTGTGTAAGCGGGACATGATTGATACAGGCATTGATAATGCACATAGGGAGCAAGTCGCCGCTGAACGTGTTGCATGGAGGGCAAACATCAGAAATGGAATAAAGACAAAGGAGAAAATTATTGCAGATAAGTCACACACCGAGCGTTTGAGACGTAAGATGGTGCATGATGGTGGAAATGACCACGTGTTCACATGCACCCACTGTGAACGGACATTTACAGCGCAAATTGGCCTTAACAGTCACATGCGCTACCGCCATAGGTAAAAGTTATTATGCCTTTTTAAAGCACAAACTATCGTCTGTCAAGACGGCAAGGTGCCAATGACAGTTAGTTTCAATCAACCCCAGTATTTATTGACTGCTTGTGATTTACTAGACGATATTTAGTTTAGTAGTTTGTCATTGCTTTCAGAACTGGACACGTCTCAAGCCATGAAAATCAGCGCAAAGCGGTCCGCTTCAAAATTGCCCTCCGCTGATTTTGAACTTTGAACTTGGTATGTCGGGAAACTATGAAAGTGCGCGTTAACCACAGAAACGGATGTTAACCATTTATATAAACTAAATTAGACCAGCAGCACAAACTAATGAAGATCATGTCTGTTATAAACTCGCTCTGCAGTTGATCACACACCGAAGAAGATGATTTACAAAGACACACTGGCAGCCTTAGCATAGTAGCGAGAAGCTGGCCAAGACAATCTTATCGTCATCATCCAGTTCCCTGACAGCTGGCGTAGGTTCATATCGCTACACAGATCTCGGTCTTTGGTGTTCTGGATCAACTCTGCTGATGCTATCCCTCCATGCCACCGTCTTAATCCATCCAGAATAATTTCTCTTGGTTGGCCTCTTCCTCTCTTCCCCTTGATCTTTCCAGTTGTCACGATGTTCTCCAATGTCTCTCGTCTCATCACATGACCAAAGTAAGTTGTTTCTTTTTCTTATGGTTATATATAATGTTCTAGTCTAAAGACAATCTACGTCAACAAAACAGAGGCTTTGACAATCGTTATACAAACATAAGATACGGACGCTTAATTAAACTAACAACTAAAGTTAACAAAATGTTTCAAACTCTTACACAGGGAAAATTACCAAAGAAATCACGGTTACACGCAATAAAGTATATCATCTCGTTAAACAGATGTCGCCAGTACTGAGGAACAAACACATAATTCACAAAAACATATCACTCCCCAAAACAGTTTTCCCACCGACATGATACTAGGAATGTCAACTTGCAAACCAAAGTCAAATTTTCAAAAATACAAACATTGAAACAACAGAAATGAAATGCCCACAACAAACCTTAAACATGTCGAGAGGAGACAAATTCAGAACCGATCAAATCAGGAAGTAAGGACAGTAGGAACAACACCAATGCTATTTGTACCACACGACAGTGCTCACCCACTCTACACAGTTTAATGAAGCGCCACGCCAGCAATCCAAACCTGCTCACACAGAATCAACGATCCCCAAACTTGAAATCACTACTCTTTCTATAAACTAACTTCTTTTAAGATATCTTGAGTACTCTCTCCGTAAATCAACTTCTTTCAAGATTTCTTCTGTACTATTTCTATAAATAAACTTCTTTCAAGATATCTTCGTTACTCCTTTGATCAATCAACTTCTTTCAATATATTTTTATTACTCTTTTGATCAATCAATTTCTTTCAAGATATCTTCATTACTCTTTTTTAATCAATCAGTTTCTTTCAAGGTATCTTCATTGCTCTTTGTATCTGTCCACGGTGCTCCCAACATTAATCTATAAGACCTACCTCTCCGCAGCTTCAACAGAAATCCTCACTATATAAGAACACATAAAATACATCTACAATAAGAACAAAGCCCTGTTGGATAATACATCGCTCACTTATCGCGTGGAATTATATCTAATTATACCTAATGATCCATAGTCCAACACCAACTATGTCTACCCAAATATACGTTGGTATAAATACGTAATATGAATTCCCTTAATCTCCACCAGGGGACAATAATCCCCACATATTGACTTGTACATTAACCCCAGCAATCATTAAATGCTTGTACAGGGTCGACAACTCATTCCATGACCAACACTGAAACAGAGCCAGTGGTTATCAGAATCACATATACATATGCCTACATCAGCGACTGGTGACCTATATTTGCTGATTACGATTTCATGAGGTCCGTTTTTCACACTCGTCTGGAAACGGACATGAATTGACCCCCTGGGATAATTAATTACGGCCCCAGTACCACAAAGGTCCCAGTTTTTATGATACTTTAATTGTGCCTGTGTGGGTGGAAGCGGAGGATAATGGTTCACAATTCGGAATTCATGATGGCCTGTTCAACGCGCTTGATGATTAGCTTAATACCTATGGCGAACAAGACAAATTGATTTGGGCCCTTAGGCACACTCTCGGATTAGATAACTATGGCAAACAAGGCAGATTGATTTGGGCCCTTAGATACACTCACGGAATAGGAAACACCCACGGCAGTCAAGACGAATTGATTTGGGCCCTTAGATACGCTGACAGATTAGATAACACCTATGGAAAACAAGGCAGATTGATTTGGGCCCTTAGACACACTCACGGAGTAGGAAACACTTATGGGCAGGCTTGTCCATGGGATATATATTTATGTCCCATCCCATCCCATCCCATAGTAATTTATGCCTGTCCCATCCCATCCCATCCCATGCGACATTTCCCATGGGAATAACATTCCCATGGCCTAACCTGCCTATGGCAAACAAGACAAATTGATCTGGGCCCTTAGACACACTAAAGGATTAGGTAACACATATGACAAACAAGACAAATTGAATTGGATCCTTAGGCACTCGCAGATTAGAAAAGACCTACGGCGAGCAAGACAAGTTGATGTGGGCCCTAGACACACTCACGGATTAGGTAACACCTATGGCAAGCAAGACAAATTGATTTGGGCCCTTATACACACTCACGTATTAGCTAACACTTATGGCGAACAAAGCAAATGCACTAGCGCAGTTGATAGAGAGCTTCGCTGATAATGCCAAGAGCCCAGTCGGGCGAGGGTTTGACTTTTGCCTTGGTCGGCTCGCAAGTCCTTTCAGCTTGTTATTGTCTCTGACACGCGCTGGCCTGGCACACAAATGAAGATAATTGTGATCAGCTTTGATCTCCTCAGTGACCACCCGCTGTCTTTAAGCCCGGTCCATTTCGATCTTCGTGAGCAAACTCATTTAGCGAGTTTGTTTCTGTGAAAACGTCTTCAGTAGTTTTTTTCTTTTTAATACTTGTGTAGTGTTCCCAGCCTTCTTCTGTACATTCACGCTTCTGTAGCCTAGAAATAATTCCTCTTTCAAGCTCTGTCACGGGTGGGCTGCATGAGGCTTCTCCACGCTTGTGCATGCCCTGTCATTTACTGCCAATATAGTGCCTTGCGGTGTATGGTAGGGGGGGGGGGGGTCTTTGAGCCTGAGGATTTAAGGCCGCTTGGCTAGTGCAGTCGCCGTGAACTTTGCAGGTTAAGATATATTTTTTTTGCCCCCGACAGAAAAAATCCCACACCTTACCGAGGATTCGAACCCGGGTCTCCCGAAGGATAATCCCGCGCTCTAGCCACTCAGCCAGCAGCTCTTCATTTGCATGCTCATCTAGCCATTTATCTCCACGGAAGAAGACAACAATAACCAGTGTTTTACTCATCAGAACCATCTTCCACTTTTACAGTCAGGCGTGGTGGGAAGGATTCAGTGACTTCCCAGCGACCGAGGGGTGGCATTGGGAAGTGTCATTCCGCGTGATTGTACAATGTTTTTGATGTCGTCACTCCATTTTCTTCTATGGCATCATCTTGCTCTCATATCAGATGTTCTTTGATGTAGGGTCAGTGCTGGTAGTTGATGTTGCATTCTAACGAGATGGCCAACCGGAAGGTGTTGATCCCACTGTCCTGATAGCATCATTTCTTACTCGGTCTCGGATAGTTAGGAGATGGCCAACCAGAAGGTGTTGATCCCACTGTCTGTCTGATAGCAGCATTTCTTACTCGGTCTCGGATAGTTAGGAGATGGCCAACCAGAAGGTGTTGATCCCACTGTCTGTCTGATAACATCATTTCTTACTCGGTCTCGGATAGTTAGGAGATGGCCAACCAGAAGGTGTTGATCCCACTGTCTGTCTGATAACCTCATTTCTTACTCGGTCTCGGATAGTTAGGAGATGGCCAACCAGAAGGTGTTGATCCCACTGTCTGTCTGATAACATCATTTCTTACTCGGTCTCGGATAGTTAGGAGATGGCCAACCAGAAGGTGTTGATCCCACTGTCTGTCTGATAACATCATTTCTTACTCGGTCTCGGATAGTTAGGAGATGGCCAACCAGAAGGTGTTGATCCCACTGTCTATCTGATTACATCATTTCTTACTCGGTCTCGGATAGTTAGGAGATGGCCAACCAGAAGGTGTTGATCCCACTGTCTGTCTGATAACATAATTTCTTACTCGGTCTCGGATAGTTAGGAGATGGCCAACCAGAAGGTGTTGATCCCACTGTCTGTCTGATTACATCATTTCTTACTCGGTCTCGGATAGTTAGGAGAAGGCCAACCAGAAGGTGTTGATCCCACTGTCTGTCTGATAGCAGCATTTCTTACTCGGTCTCGGATAGTTAGGAGATGACCAACCAGAAGGTGTTGATCCCACTGTCTGTCTGATAGCATCATTTCTTACTCGGTCTCGGATAGTTAGGAGATGGCCAACCAGAAGGTGTTGATCCCACTGTCTGTCTGATAGCAGCATTTCTTACTCGGTCTCGGATAGTTAGGAGATGGCCAACCAGAAGGTGTTGATCCCACTGTCTGTCTGATAACAGCATTTCTTACTCGGTCTCGGATAGTTAGGAGATGGCCAACCAGAAGGTGTTGATCCCACTGTCTGTCTGATAACAGCATTTCTTACTCGGTCTCGGATAGTTAGGAGATGGCCAACCGGAAGGTGTTGATCCCACTGTCTGTCTGATAACAGCTTTCTTACTCGGTCTCGGATAGTTAGGAGATGGCCAACCGGAAGGTGTTGATCCCACTGTCTGTCTGATAACAGCATTTCTTACTCGGTCTCGGATAGTTAGGAGATGGCCAACCGGAAGGTGTTGATCCCACTGTCTGTCTGATAACAGCATTTCTTACTCGGTCTCGGATAGTTAGGAGATTGCCAACCAGAAGGTGTTGATCCCACTGTCTGTCTGATAACAGCATTTCTTACTCGGTCTCGGATTGTTAGGAGATGGCCAACCAGAAGGTGTTGATCCCACTGTCTGTCTGATAACAGCATTTCTTACTCGGTCTCGGATAGTTAGGAGATGGCCAACCAGAAGGTGTTGATCCCACTGTCTGTCTGATAACAGCATTTCTTACTCGGTCTCGGATAGTTAGTGTCCTGTTATTTTCCCGAGAGGAAGTAGGAATCAACAAGTACATCTTCAAACTTATTATCTGTTGGGATTATTGACTGACTTTGGTCTACACTCCTCCCTTCTGTCTTCCTTTCCATATATCTATTTCTTTCACTCTCTCTGTTATTCCCTCAACACATACTCCGACAACAGTTCCTTTCAACGATAAACAAAAGATTTATTAATAAAAACTATGTCTGGAGTATATATGGATTTTGTAAGTGTAGTTGATAGTGTATTCTATTGTGGGTGCTAGAAAGAACTCTGAATGTCTATCAGCTGTGTTGCTTCTCGCCCATTCATTCTTCAAGATCACAGGACAGCACATCAAACAGGACAGAGCTCACCCTGGATGATCCGTATGCTTGAATCTGATGGTAAATCCGTTATTGAATGAAACAAAACTGTTCACCACTGATTCACTGTACCGTAATAAAAGTCCCGTAAGTTTATGCATGCGCCCGGATCTGTTTCATGACGGTAAGTATCCAACATCGAAAAAACACCACATCGTCACAGTTCTTCCTATTGTCTTTTATTACTAGCAATGTTTTTACTTGTCTATTCTTTCTTCCCTATGCATACAAGACGTATGTAGTTGTAAGTATCCCTGCTTGCCACAGGTTACCATCTTTTCCTTTTAAGTGTTTTAGGGGTATATTCGTTTGAGCATACAGTGTTCTGTATTTGACTTTACTTTATCCTTTCTTCATCTTAAAACTTGTCTATGTTCTGTTTGGTTCTAAGTAAGTACTTTATTTGTTCAAGTGTAGTACTCTTCATCTCTTCTCTGCTTTCACTAGGAGATTGGAACCTGTGGAGAAGTATAACAGATCCCGTGATAAGCGTCCGCCCCTTACTACTACCTATGCAAGTGTCCTTCTCCAGCCATAATGAGAAGGCTTCCGAAGTAAACACCCGCATAAGACATATGAATTCACCAAAGTCTAAACTATCCACTAATAGAAAGCAATGGTAAAGGCTATTCACACACATCTATATTCCTATGCTAAAACTATACTCTAATATATTAATACCTTATAATTATCTTTGTCTGAATTGGGGGTACTAATGCACAATAGATACACAAACGTTCTTCCGAACGCCGCACCACCCTTTCCCTACTCCCTTGTCTCATGGAAAATCAAGAATCACACTAACTTCCACAAAGAAGTTGCTACTCTTTATAGGTCATTTTTGCCGCATAGTCCTTGACCTTGCTTGACACCTCAAGTCAATACTTCATTATCCCCGTTAGTGGAAAATTACTGATCTGAAACTTTTCCGTTATTTTATAAAACCCTCATTGTTTTGTTCCTTCCCTCTGAGTCATATATAGACCGCAATATGCTGTGGAAATTTTCCTCAGTAACCCATCTCTCCTCCTCCTTCTCAGCCCCAACTCTCTCTCCACACACACCTGACATTATCTGGGTTTTTCAATCCTGTCTTTATCACCTGACCGCGATCCTGTCCAATAGTGCTGTCTGCCTTTGTCACAAACCTATTTGTCCACGCGAAGGTTACCTGTGCTATCGGTGGGCACTTCCGTGTCTTGACCTATAAACACATGCGCCTGGTCACTCAACCCGACATTTCGTGATGTTTTTAACCCGTGAATTAACCTCGTCATCCTACACTCTCATTGACCTGTGCCGCTGTAATTTCTACGTTAACACTTCAACCCGTCAACATTAGTGGTCATTGACTCCGGTCACACCGTTGTTAGTTATCCTTACTGTTTTGTTTGTTAACCCTTCTCCTACCTGGTTAATCGGTGTATAAAGTCGTCTATCTGGGAATCATTAACTCTCAGCATTCCACGACAGTTAGGAGATGGCCAACCAGAAGGTGTTGATCCCACTGTCTGTCTGATAACAGCATTTCTTACTCGGTCTCGGATAGTTAGGAGATGGCCAACCAGAAGGTGTTGATCCCACTGTTTGTCTGATAACAGCATTTCTTACTCGGTCTCGGATAGTTAGGAGATGGCCAACCAGAAGGTGTTGATCCCACTGTCTGTCTGATAACAGCATTTCTTACTCGGTCTCGGATAG
This sequence comes from Cepaea nemoralis, assembly GCA_014155875.1. Taxonomy (NCBI): domain Eukaryota; kingdom Metazoa; phylum Mollusca; class Gastropoda; order Stylommatophora; family Helicidae; genus Cepaea; species Cepaea nemoralis. Next base: position 66,807 of record JACEFZ010010793.1, on the reverse strand, counting down.
TTAGGAGATGGCCAACCAGAAGGTGTTGATCCCACTGTCTGTCTGATAACAGCATTTCTTACTCGGTCTCGGATAGTTAGGAGATGGCCAACCAGAAGGTGTTGATCCCACTGTCTGTCTGATAGCAGCATTTCTTACTCGGTCACGGATAGTTAGGAGATGGCGAACCAGGTGTTGATCCCACTGTCTGTCTGATAACAGCATTTCTTACTCGGTCTCGGATAGTTAAGTTAGCAACTCTTCTCAAGCATCTCATCTTTCAGGTGATGATTTTGCATAAGTGTGATTTGGATAATGTTGAAGTGGACATTGATGAAATATCCCTGGTGTGAATATGTTATTTATTGTCTGCCGTTTTGCGGCAGATGCGAACCGTAAACGGATTAGAGAAATTATACGTAGACAGTCAAAATGTGTTGGAAACATTATATGAATAAATAAATTAGAGAACTCGATCACAACTGCCAAGACTGGGGGAGTATGAGGGGGTGGGGGGGGAGAGAGAGAGAGAACAATGGGAAGGCAGAGAAGTAAATACCTTGATGGCTTGGCCACGTGGCATGGATGAGACAATATTACGGAGTTGATCCATGATCTGGTGATCGCGCGAGATGGCGAAACATGATCGCCCACGCTTATCGGCATGGCGCATAATGATAATGATGATGACGATCATGCAGAGATTAGGGGTTTTCGTTAGTTTGATATCCGAGCCTACTCATGCGTTTGCTGAGCTGATTTGTTCTTGCCACACCGATCTTCAGTCTTTCGTATTCAATCTGTTAATGGTTAATATTTAATGGCGAGTATCAACATCGTATGACTCCGGACAAACTCATAGATGCTCCGTCACCTTTAGCAAATACCGCAAGTCATCTCTAATTCATTTGACCTTGTCTTTGAAGTATGTTACTGTTTGTATTCATGTCTGGCGTTTGTCTCGTGACTCAGGTGGCCGCTAGTGGAGAGAGCATGTACGACGATGCCTTTACCATCCAGTATGTGGAGAAATCCTATGTGGATGACTTTAACTACGTTGCCGGGATGGTGCCCTTCCTGCTCAACCTCATCAAGGACGTGAGTGCTCTTGTCGTGGCGGTCGGTGCTCTGTTCATGGCCGAACCAGATATCTCAGCTTTATTGCTGCTGCTGCTGCTGTTGTTCTTGCTGTTTGTGTTGTTGATAAGTATATTGTTGGTGTTACTGTTGTTATTATTGTTGTTGTTGTTATTGTTGTTGTTGTTGTTGTTGTGGTGGTTGTGGTGGTGGTGGTTATTCATACTGTTTGTGTTGTTGATAATTATGTTGTCATCGTCGTTGTCGTCTTCTCGTCGTCGTCCATGTCGTCGTCGTCGTTGTTGTTGTTGTTGTTGTTGTTGTTGTTGTTGTTGTTGTTGTTGTTGTTGTTGTTGTTGTTGTCGTTGTTGTTGCTGTTGTTGTTGTTGTTGATAATTATCCCGGCAGGAGAGTTCTCTTCTTTAACTCGGCCATTTGCTATAGTTCCCCATTAGTTCCATGCAGCTGGAAGTTTAGCTTTGAATCAGTAGCCAGTATATCGTTCCCACCTTTTCCTCGCCTTCTCCTCCTCACTCTCTCTTCGCTAGCCTCTGAAAGATGTGTCAAGTGCAGAGCACGTGCTCCGTAGCTCCGGCGGCCTTGTGGGAGCACGTGTACACCTCGGAGGAGCAAATGGATCACCATTGTCAGGCAAGAATGCGACAGCTAGGGGTGACGAGGGGATCTGGCCGACGATCGACGCTCAGAGGAAAGGCGAGACGGACTTATAATCAGATTGCTACTGGTACTATAAGTGTTGGAACTCTTCGCTGGCTGCTGAGGGTGGGGACAGAGCGCTTATGGGAATGCCCCGAATGCTGTGATGTTGGTTCTTAAATCAATCAATCAATAAATCAATCGTTCCCACCTCACTGCTCAGGTGTCAATCCGACAAAATATGTTCAGCAGTTTCTTTGCTTAGTGCTCTCGTGCGTAGTGATGTCGAATGCAGTAGAAGCTTATGAATGTGTTAATTCAGTTTGTCATACTTCGTCATGGGACGAATAATAGTGAATGACACTACCGTCTGGTTTATTCAGTCTGTCATACCTCGTCCTATGATGGATGATGGTGACATAATGCTGTCGGTCTGGTGGTGACATAACACTACCGTCTGGTTTATTGTCCTATGATGGATGATGGTGACATAACACTGCCAGTCAGGTGTACTCAGTTTGTCATACCTTGCCCTGGGACGAAGAATAGTGACATAACACTACCGTCTGGTATATTCAGTCTGTCATACCTTGTCCTATGATGGATGATGGTGACATAACACTGTCGGACTGGTTTATTTAATCTGACATACCCCGTCTTTTGATGAAGAATAGTGACAAAAAACTACCGCACGGTTTATTCAATCTGTTATAAACCGTTCTGGTAGGAAGAATAAAGACATAACACTGCCGGTCTGGTTTATTCTGTTCTTTATACCCCGTCATGGAACGAAGAATAGTGACATAACACTTCCAGTTTGGTATATTCAGTCTGTCATACCTGGTCCTGTGATGGATGATGGCGATATAACACTGTGGGTCTGTTTTATTCAAACTGCCATACTCCGCCAGGGTGATATGACCCCGCGTGAAAGATAAGACATGACGTTAATTATCATCATCATGTGACATGCCGATAAGCGTGGACGATCATGATTCGTTGTCTCACGCATTTACCAGAGTCATTGATCAGGTATGTGTTACGGTCCCGATTATGCTTCGCAGCTAAGCCATGCTGGCATGTATCTCTGTGTCTACCCCCTGCTCTTTTGACACACATTTGTCAGTTGTCACGTAGCTCTCAAGTGTATATCTCTTTAAAACGTGCTCAAATTATGTTGACTGACTAAGTCTAGTTTCTCTAATTATTTTGCCCTTTTCATTTTTTTTTAAAAATTGAAGTGCTGTCTCATTTGCTGTTCTATACCTTTCACTGCATTTTTTGCTTTTGAAAATAGATTGTGTATAATAGCTAATTTGAACAGATGAAGAAGGAAAAGATTATAGTGAAAGGGAATGAGCACAGGAAGGATAAATTGTAAATAATAGAATAAAGGCAAACGCTTAAAGAATCAATTTCCCATTGAAAGATTAAAAAATACAGAATCCATTTTCCAGTTCACCGTGGTATATTGGATATGTGTTGCTGTTTCCATATTTCATCGGCCATTCAGTACCTGATAAATGTTACAGCCAGTTGTATCACACCGACCACCTTATCCTCCCAGAAAACCCATGGTACAAATGTTATGAAGCTGAGTCAACCCCAAGTTCATATTACTACGAAAAACGGCTGCTTCAATGAGGATTACACTAAGATCTCCGAGCCGACAGCCGTGTAGCCACTGTGCCCTACCCTAGTGATGTATACAACCCGTCTTGGATGTGTGTCCACACCTCTTGTATATTTAGGACTATAGCTGTTGTATCTTGCGAGATTGACTTCTTTCTATGTTTTCTTACATCCAGAGATCTGAAAGTATAATCTTGAACGCCAAGAAAACTCATCTGACACTAACGGTAAGTTGATTCAGTGTTCCTCTACTCTCTATTGTGAGTATATGTGCTGCTGTTTCTGTGTTGTTTTCTTCTTAAGTCTAACATTACGCTTTACTTACACTATAACGATAATATATGAACGCCCGTGCGCGTGTCTGTTTACTCGTGTGTGAATTCACTGCTAACATATCCTTTTATACATGTCATTAATTAAAGCCGGTCACCGTGGCGAAGGTGTTACGGACGAGGTTCGTGATCCCGGATACCCGGGTTCGAAATATAGCTGTGTGCGATTTGGCAGCAGACCGCATTGCGCTGCGTTTTAACGAAATGGTATGGGTGCCGGTCGTTCAGAAAGCAATGACAAACTACTGAACGTAAATTTGCTAAGGAATCAGGAACATCCAAAACATCATTGGGTTGACTGCTACGTCCTGTAAAGGACACTCAACTAACTTTTAAAAAAAAATTGAACTTCCCATATGTTCAGTTGTTTTTGTTCTTGTCTTCCCTTATACGGTTAGGCGTCTTGAGGAGGGGTTATTGTAGTTCCGATGTCTGTGACTAGCGCTTTTCCTCTAATTTCCTTAATGATTCATGAGCAGTATGTTTTCTAGCATCAAATAAATTCCCTTCCGGTTTGTCAGATCCTTATCTTCTTAACCCTTTATATTTGCTACTTGTTATCACGAATAGACTCCTCGTTACGACTTAAAGGAGTTCAGCCAGCCATAACGTGTTTAACATATTCATTGCCAAACAACAAGCAGGCTTGGATGAAACAAAAACGGAGTGCGGAAATGGGAAGTAGAGATGTGTCGCGGTTATGATTTAAATGTTGTTAATGTGGTAACAGGAATGTTGTATTATAATGCAGTGCAACATTTCAGTGATGTATAAGCTGATAGCAGATACAGGAAGTCGCTTCAGATTATTAATCATCCCATGATACTTAATAAGTTAAAGTCGTGGAGGTTCTAGATGGAACCCCGTTATTCACGTGAAGTCTCGTAGTTGGATGAGCTCTATGTTCGGTAGCCTCTATTATCTGGATTCTGTTTGGTTGGCTGGTTTTTTGTGGGTGGATGATCAAGACTGAGTTTTAACTATTCATCTCTAGCCCTTGACTTGGGTAAGTAAATTACAAGTACCTCTGGAGTCGGAATGGTTCGCCGGGTGGCGAGATACACTGGTAATAGAGAAAGCTAATCCACACGCAAACATTAGTGCACTGCACTAGAAGTAGTAGCACGCCTGAGTTCAAAGCGAACGAACGTAAAACAAAAAAACAAAACAAGAAACAACTTCAAGTCCGGTGCATTGACAATTAGGTTGTCGAAGCCGTAAGAAAATAAATTCTGAAGTGAATCGCTATAACTATCAAGGAACAGTTATAACATCTGATGGAAGGTGTTTTGTTGAGATTAGAACAAGAATCTTTTTTCTTTTTTTTGCGAGATGGATCACACCAATAAAATTATGCCAATTGTAGTAAGAACATGATTACTGAAGTGCTATATAGAACCTATATAGAACCTATATACTGAGGTGATATATATATCCAGCGATCACGCTTGTGAAGGTGATGGCGATCTACGCTAGTAAAGCCTTGAGCACGGCCCGACGTAGGTTCGATTCTGGGCTCGTCGTCTGAGAAAGTGAGGGACTGATTGGTGACCTATTCCTATCACATAACAGCCTCATATCAGGAAACGTCTCCGGGTTAAGTTATTAGAGCCCACCTTGAGAACCCAGTGACAACTGGCACAGTTGATGGGAAGAACAAATGGAAGGTACAAATATAAATACCTGGATGGCTTGGCTACATGACATAATCAGGACATGAACATAAATAAACCTGATACCGAGGTTCTGGTGCTCGTGTAAGATGGCGGTCCATGACCGCCAGCGTCTATCGACATAATGATGATGAAGCCCTGAAAAGGATTGAATCTATAAGACTGAGGTCTGCCCATCCGGTACCATGGTACAATATCTACGGAATTGTATTGCACAGTTGTCCATCCCCTTTCCTAGTTGCGAAACCTAAGAGTTTCGCAAGACTGGAACTTAATATCGGACAATGACATGTTAGGATTTTACTGGCTGAGATTTCCTTTGTGAACAGACTTCAACCGATTTGCAATGAGGAGGACATCTGTTTAATATGCAGTCATCATTTTATTGGCCACTTTATAAGACGAAAAGCTATAACATATTGTGATAGCTAGATAGATTTATGGAAAGGAGACAGCACGATAGTAGGGGGCTGAGTGGTCTCGAGGTATGTTGTCCGCCTCAAGTGCTGGAGGTCCCGGGTTCAAGTCCTCGGTGAGGGCCGGGATTTTTATCACGTGGACTTCTAGTAACAAACTTTTCCTGGTCCATGGGTAGTGAGATCAGGACGCCCGTGTGTATTGTTCCACACGTAAAACATCCCTTGGCAGTTGGACATCGAAAAAGTGTAGCCTAGCGGCGCTGCCCGAGGCAAAAATCTACTCAGAGTATTTCAGGATCCTCGCCGGTGCTACGAAGTTCGTGCACTGAGCTGAGATTCTCCTGACTCAGGCTTGAGTTAGGAGTAGAACGGAGCACTTATGAGTTACACCCGTGTGCCGTGATGTTGATCTGTCGACTAAACTAAACTAAACTAAACTAAACTAAACTAAACTAAACTAAACTAAACTTAACATATCAAAAGGTTGAGTAAATCTTGATATACGGATTATTTAACAAGGAAACTGTTCCTTTATCGCCATCATCATGTGTCCTGCCAGCTGGCGTAGGCGTTCATGCTCACCGCAGATCTCGGTCTTTGGTGTTCTGGATCAACTTTGTAGATGATATTCATCCATGCCATTGTCTCAGTCCATCCGGCATCATTTCTCTTGATCTGCCTTTGCTTCTTTTACTATTTGTCAAAACTCTTTGGCTGAAAAATATCAAGTGTTATTATCTCACTCAACAATACCTCAAAGAAAAGACGAAATCTATGGGTTGTGTCGACTAAAGGGTGGAATAGAGAAGATAGCCTTATATGGGAAAGTTCCAGTCCAGAGAGGCAAAGGAAGACAGAGAAAAATAAAGATTAAGCAGATGGAGCGTAAAACCAACGTCAAAATATTAGAAGACAGAGAAGATGTAGCAATCATAAAAAGAAACCCTTGCATCTGAAGAAGAAAAAAAAAACTGAAGGAGCAGGAGGAGGGGGAAGAAGAAAGTGGAAGAAGGAGGAGGGAGGACGAGGAAGAATATAATGTCTGTTATTTAACACAAGTTTAAATATATTTTAAAAATCATATCTTCATAACATTTTATTCCATCAGTGAATTTTAAGAGTGACTCCATAATCGCGTTTTATAGCGTCTGTATTTAAATCCCTTTCTTTTAGGCTGATAAATATATTTATGTTTAATACACCTTTCATTCTTTAACTCAAATCTGTTTTGATCAAACAGGCCATGGAAGAGCTGCGACGATTCATGTACGTTAATGCTGTGACCAACAAGAACAGACAGAAGCTCATGAGAAATCTCAGGGTATGTAAATGTGATATGTTGTCAATGAAATATCACATGTAGCCACAATTTCTGTGATGTCCATTATCTTAAGTGTATATATATATTCGAATACCCTTCGAGGCGTTGACTGTCTTTCATTAACTTGTGCTCTCGCTTCGATCGTGCCTGAAATAGGTACCAGAAAACTTCACTGGAAGTAATGGCTTTCGGCGTGATGTTGACCACATTGTCTTTCATTGCGTATTTCATGCCTGTCGCTAAGCGCACGGTGTCTTTCGCCGAGTATACTCTGTATTTTACTACGCATTCTGTGTCTTTCATTATGCGCGGCATGTCTTTTGCTGCGTTTACTATGTCTTTCGCTCCGTACATCATGTCTTTTACTATGCATATCATCTCTGTCGTTGCGTGGGTCTTGTCTCTCTCTACGTTTACCACTTCTTTCGCTCCGTACATCATGTCTTTTACTATACATGTCCTCTCTGTGGTTGCGTGGGGCATGTATATCGCTAAATCAACCATGTCTTTCTATCCTTACACCATGTTTCACAATATGCATCAGGTATTTTGCTACATATATCATGATTTTCGCTCCGTACACCACATTATTCGCTACTTGTGCCACCCAGCCTATTGCATTAAGCATATCTGTTATGACTTTAAACCTGGTTAAATGTGTCATATTGTTTATTACGTGTTCTATTTTCTTCTTTGTGTATGCCTGCCTTTCTTTGCTTTCCACATACAGCTTTCTTTGCGTAAATTATTTCTTTCTTTACGTTTGTTATTGCCTTCCTTATATTTGTCGTGTACTTCTTTACGGGTATGAAATATGTCCTTGTCCGTTCTTACAATATCGTCCTTGCATTCGTTATATCTCATCGCTTTTATCATATTTATGATTTAATTGTATTTGTCTTGTTGTATGGTTACCTTATGGACTGTTCGATTCACCCTACCTTTGGTTACAATTACTCTATCATGCCATGTACATTGCTAGTCAGTGTGTATTATATGTGTAGCATTACTGTGAGAGATATATATTTGTGTAACCGGCTCTGTGACGAAGGGGTTACAGACGCAGTTCGTAATCCCGTATACCCGCGTTCGAAACACAACTGCGGACGATTTAGCAGCAGACCGCCTTGCGTTGGTTTTTTACGAAATTGTATGAGTGCCGGTCGTTTAGAAAGCAATGGCAAACTACTGAACGTAAACTTACCAAGAGATCACAACAGCAAAATATGCTGGTGTTGACTGCGACATCCTGTAAAGATTATGCAACAATATTATCTGCTGTATAGTTGTATTAATCGTTTACATCTAATTATCTTTATTAATTCACCAGTCGATTGAATCACTGCAGCAAACGAGACTTTTGTTTGAGTAGAAAGATGACATGTTTTTTTCAGGACGGTGCAATCAACCCCAGCTCTCATGGCTGTTGGTAATATACTAGGCAATTTTAAGTTTAGTAGTTTCCATTCTCTATACATTCTAAATAAATTAGAGAACTTGGTGACAACTGGCAAGATCGAGGGGAAGAGAACACGGGGAAGACAGAGAAGTAAATACCTGAATGGCTTGACCGTGTGGCATGGTCGAGACAAGAACAATTTAGCTGATCCACGATTCTTGTGATCGAGTGAAATGGCGAATCATGTACCGCCCACGCTTCCCGGCATAGCACATGATGGATTGATGAAGTTTCCACTTGCTTTATAAACGAGACGCCAAAGATTTAAGGCCATCTAACCGGCGTGTGGAAAGATCCAGCTACCGCGAACCATCAGATAAAGTTTACGCGCGAGCAAGTTAAACCTTTCGACCACGTCTACCACTTTCTTACCTGGACTTACAAAGGGTAAATAGGCATTGCAGACTTCCTGAAATGTTCATATCACTATGTTCATATTCTTGTTCTTCAGAGCTGCATCAGATGACGCGGTACACCTTCTTGTTTGCAATCCCACAGGTCATAGATCTGCTGGTCAAAATCCTCCAGTGCCCATTGGTTGGTCAGAGTGACGAGGTCAACCTGACCGAGTGTGTTCAAGGAAGCCTACGACACACTGTACACGTACATGATTGGTCGGTCCAGGAAAAACGCCCTCTACTTTGCCAAGTACATCGACTTTTTCCAGACGCAGTTCACACAGAAGGTAACAGAAAGCCACTGATCTGATTAGTATACAGTCTTTTAATTGATTCAGTGCCTTGGGATGATTAATCGTGGTAAGCGACATTCCTTCCGTATCTATCAATGGCTTATATACAGTAGTTGTCCATATGTAATCCCCTTTAATTTGGTATATAATGCATCGTGTTTGCTACCATATTAACAGGTTATAAGTCATAACTATGACACACCCCTACTTCCATTTTCCACCATCCATTTTTGTTAAGTCCAAACCTACGTTGTTTGGTCCAAATTTACGTTTTATTTGGTCCAAATCTACGTTTTATTTGGTCCAAATCTACGTTTTATTTGGTACTGAATTTGTTAACCTGGTTCTGTCTCGGGTTACAAGACATTGTTAACAAGTTCGCAATTGGTTTAGTGTAACATTATAGACGACTCGCAACATACTTGCAACTGGAAAGTAGGACGAAGTCTTGATCAGGAAGTTAGCCATAATCCTGACGCTTACCTTTATTATTGTTTCTTCTTATGGTACAGGGTCTACAGCAGGCATTGGCGATTAGTACTCCAAACTCTTCTATAGCAACTGATATTTAGATGAAGTTGATGTTAATATATCATTATTTGTTGTTTAGCTGCTATAAAAGATATTGCTAAGGATCGGCAGGGCTTCTGGAAGAATATCAAAACTGAGAGGGAAGACAAGGAAAACTTTCAATTTTATATCGGTTGTAACGGTTAGTAGTATGACTCTTCGCTGGCTTTTGAACGAAGGACGGAGCGCGTATGAGGATGTCCTGAGTGCAGTGATGTCGGTTCTTAGCGCAACTAAACTCATTCTTGTGTAGCACTTTCCACGTAACACATACATCACAGGAAGCTTTAACGAACCAATTTGCCGCTGTCATTCTGTCCAGGCTTGATTAGAATATCCCCTCTCTTAGGGCAAATTTTTCTATTCTATCTAATCTGTTAAAACCGAGTATACATTTCATTTCTCTTTTTCTTATGGTTTTAATGTGTGATCTAGTAACGACTTTAAAAACCATTATTACCACTGCCTCCAATTTCTTCAGCATTTCATTACGTATTGTCCAGTATTCGCATCAGTATGAGACCAAGAAACACATAAATCACGGAACATTTGCTTTTTAGCACTTAATAATCAAAACGCATTTCGTAAATTGTGTTTTACGAACATTTACCGAAAATTAATCGACTGCTCAAATATATGGAAGCATTATAGATTAAGCGATTCCAGCCATTTCTATGCAAACAGAAGGACTTCCTTGTACATCTTAGACATCCGATATTATAACATACTCCACATTCAAACAATATTAGAGACTGTTTATTTATCATTTCGGCCAAAGTATTATTCGTTTATTCACTTCATATGATATATAACTGCGGTACGCACCTGTCGAGATTCAGCATTATATGCCAGGCAATAAATCGTGCAATATATTCTTTGTGGCTTCTGTATTTAAATACATAAAAAAGCCAGTAAGTAGATTTGTCTGCTAGTGATATTTCTATTTTATCATGACGTTGCTCATTATAGTAAAAGAATCTTTAGATGTGACGATACTGTTCTTTAGCTCTGTGTAACTAAGTGTTATTGGGTGCCCGATGTGGCCTTTTACAAGATGGAAAACATACTGACCAACAAAAATATGTCAGTTGAAACGAGAAAAAAAGTATTGAATTACTAGATCAACTTGTTCACAGGTAGATGGGGCTGGAGATAGGTGTTGTTTATAATCTCAAGTTTAACGATGGTAGGCAGATGATCTATTTATGGAGACAATGGCTGCGGTCACAACCGGTACTTTCATTGCCAAGAAGGAAAACAGTAGCGCACTGGCAAACTTCCTTCTTTTCAGATATCTGGCAAATCATGTTTTAACACAACCACACAATCCCCTTCCACACACACACATACACACGCGCACGCGCACGCACACGTACACACACACGCACACACACAACACACACACAACACACACACACACACACTGACACTGTGATTCGGGGTAGACTTGATCTCCTAGGACATGAAGTTTGCGCAGAACAATTCTTGCAAATATTTCCCAAGGATACATAGATACAAGTGAGACAACCCTATAGTTGTTACGGTCACTCTGATCCCCTTGTGCTTGTACAGTGTTATGATGCTTGAATCTTTTAAATCCGGTGGGACTTGTCCTTCTCGCCAATCTATAAGAGCAAATGAATACATAAACATGTATTGATCTCGTTACTGAGACTGAAATATTGTAATAGCTTACAACCTTAAGAAAAATCATGATACCAAATTGAATTGCTCAGCCCCGTTGCATTGTAACTTGTTTATATAACGACAAGAAATGTATATTTGAATTTACATTAGTGATTTTGTTTGTGTTTGGATTTTTATTTCATTATGTCCTCGTGTAACTTAATTCCAGTAATTGATGTTTTTAAATGTATATCACGGTTCCAATTTTCTATGATTGTGTTGATTTCTTCTTTTTTTTTTTTTTTTTTTCCAATTTTTCCCTTTCGGAGTGCCCAGTTCTAATTTAATCAGAAGAGGGTTTAATGAACATAATAGCCAAGAAAAAGAAAAAAACCTGAAACAAAACCCACTGATCAGTCTAATGCTGTTAATGGCGTTTCGTGGAACAAAATATTGTATTCCCATTACTTTATATTTCCTAATTCCCATTTTCATTAAACAAAAAGTAAGCTAACTTTGAAATCCCCAGTGGATGTCCTCTATGTTATAATTTACGTGCCGTTACATAAACTTGCTTGTTTTCATTGCATTTATTTGTGTTTATTTTCCGTTCCAGATATGCGTGTCGGCATGTTTTGCTTGTGTTTCCTTGTGAATTCTTGTTTGTTAATTCAGGGAGGTATCGGCCTGAACGTCGCCCAAATGATTGTGGAGTTGATCCGAGACAAGCGGAAGATTGTTGACCGCATCACGCATGCGCAAATTGACGAGTTCGTGTCTCTATTGGAAAAATCCCAGGTACTTAATGATTTCACCTAAATCTGCCGCATGTTATTTTTCCCAAGCTGGTTATTATTGTAAAGCTTATTATTACTGAAAGGGCGTGTTATTAATGAACAGTTTAGTATTAATGGGAGCTTTTTTAAAACGGGAAGTGTGCTGTTAGCCACATTTACACCAGCAAATGCTACCAACGAATTCTCTCTACCCTGGCTAGTGATGGCTTAGTAGTTAGTGCTCTTGCTTGCCAAGACATAGGTCCGGGTTTAGTCTCCAGCAGAAGAAAGACCTCGTCTCCTTCCTCTCCTCACCCCCTCCCCCCCCCCCCCCCCCAGTTTTTTCCCCTTTCCGATCAGTACAGTTTTGAGGTCGACCACACCATATAAAAATAAATAACAAACAGTTTTCAGAATTGTATGAGAATAGTCTGGAAATAATAGGCAGCGAGGAAGGGAACTAGCTATCTCACCTTATGATCTACTCTTTGGTCTACGATACTGACCGCCTAACATTTCACACGGCAGTATTTGCTATTGGACCACACTTATCTGTCTATAAGTTCTTCTTAATAATTGAGAATGTAGTTCTAATTCTAGGGCAGTTCATTATAATAGTTATCTTTCTACGTTTTTATGCGATTTTGGTCATTAGTATTATACTTTGCACTACGGACATCTACACAAGTGCGTCATTCTTTTGCTATTGTTATCACAAGGAGAATATCAGCACAGTGCGTGCGATTAGTAGCGCCAAAGAGGATCCACACTTATGTATTTGGCGGAGTGGCTCTGGGGTTATAGCGTCGACATCTGTCTCTTGAAGACCTGGTTCGATTCGCATTATGGACTGTTGGAATAATAACAATAAGGAACAGTGTGGTATAACCCCCTTGTTTCTGGAGTAATTAATCGGACTTCTAAGCTTCTCGGACAATGCCGAAATACTGTCGGACGAGTCGTCACACGTTAAAATCCCCGGGTAGCAAGACAGACTGAAATTCGCTCCTCAGGAAAAATTATAAAATCAACCTACAACAGATATTTACAGCATTGTGATTATGATACAGCGGGTTGCCATTGTAGATTAGAATCAAAGTTGTTAATATGATGAGCGCGGTGGGACGAGGGTCGACGATTGGCCACCTTTTCCTCCGTATATTCAAGCCTACAAAATGTGATGCCTTGTCGACTCTGTGGCGATGGGATTACGGGCGCAATTCGTAACCACTGAAATCGCGTTCGAAACACAGCTGTGGGAGATTTGGCAGCAGATTGACTTGCGTTGGTTTTCATACAATGTTATAGGCACCGGCCGTTCAGAAAGCATGTGATAATTACTGAACGTAAATGTGCCAAGTAATTACAAGCAGGCAAATAATGCGAGGGTTGACTGCGACCTGTTGTAAAGGATATGGAACTTATCACATTACATACCCATAGCAGGTTCTTGCTGAGGGATTGTTTCCTATAGTATAGTATAGTATAGTATAGTATAGTATAGTATAGTATAGTACTACATACTATATAGTATAGTATAGTACTACATACTATATAGTATAGTATAGTATAGTATAGTACTACATTGTATATAGTGTAGTGTAGTATAGTGTAGTATAGTATAGTATAGTATAGTACTACATTGTATATAGTGTAGTGTAGTATAGTATATTTTAGTATAGTATAGTATAGTATAGAATATTTTAGTATAGTATAGTATAGTATAGTATAGTATAGTATAGTATAGTATAGTATAGTATAGTATAGTATAGTATAGTATAGTATAGTATAGTATAGTATAGTATAGTATAGTATAGTATAGTATAGTATAGTATAGTATAGTATAGTACTGCTGTCGTTTTATGTGCAAGTTATAATTCTTAGGTTTTTTTTCACCCGACCCCCCAGAATTACCGATTCCTGGATCTCCTGCACGTCCTGTGTGTCTGTGATGACGTGGCGATCCCCAACAATCAATCCTATATTGTGGAGAGATGGCTGTCAACCGAACAGGTAATCATTTGACTTACCAGGTGTCTGTATGCTTTAATTTTGTTGTTTTTATCCATTCCCTCATGTTTCTTAGATGTTAGCGGACGCGTTAATGTAATCACTGCAAGGCTACGCTGATAATTTCATGTCTGACGAGGGTTCGTCTCCTGCCAAATGAGAGAAAGACTGGCCACTTATTCCTTCGTGCTTTAATGACTACAAAATGTAATGACTCTTGCAATTCAGATCCGTAGCGCGTTTCTTAGGGCAACGCAGCTGTGCGAGATTCGGTAGCGGATCGCGTCGCGTTCGTTACTTACAGGGTTTTGAGCCGGTTGCTTAGAAAGCAATGGCAAACTACTGAGCGTAATCTTGTCAGCGGTAAAATGTTGGTGTTGACAGCGATGTCCTCTAAATAGGATATGCGAATAAAAAACCATATTTCTACTATGGGACTTTCTTCTTTTTATAGACTGTTCCCGTGTGATCTGGTCAGTCGGCGCTGTGTCGACGGGGTCATGAACACAATTCGCAATTCATCATTCGAAACGCAGCTGCGGACGTTTTGGAAGCACAGCCTTGTGATTGTTTTCATATAAGGGTATGAGTGCCTTTCGTTCAGACAGAAGTATCAAACTACTGAGCGTAAATTGGCCAAGAAATTACAAAAAGTTATTAATGCTGGTGTTGACTGCGACGTCCTGAAAGGATATGCAACTAACTTTTGTTGTATGTTGTTATGGTGTGTATTTTCTGTCTGAGGCGGAGCTTCCTACAAAGTGTTATACTCCATCCATCCACCATGTACCATGCCGATAAGCGTGGGCGGTCATGTTCTACCATCTCACTCGATCACCAGAGTCGTGGATCAGCTCCGTGCTCCTGTCTCGACCTGCCACGTGGCCAAGCCACCCAGGTATTTACTTCTCAGTCTTCCCCTTAGTCTCTTCCCTTCGATCTTGCCAGTCGTCACCAAGTTCTCCAAATCATTTCTTCTCATAACATGCCCAGAAATGTTCACTGTCTGCGTCTAATGACTCTAATCAGTTTACGACCTTCATTTGTGTCTTGAATAACTTGTTCGTTGGTTTTTCTGTCTGTCCATGGTATTCTTTGCATTTTACTCATAAACCATATTTCCACAGCCATCAGCTGTTTTTCAGCTTGACTGCTCATTGTTCACGCTTCACATCCATACAAAAGTATAGGTTCTATGTAGCACTTCAACACTCTTTTTATTGTTCCAATTGATATCTTGATATCTTTTTATTGGTCAGTATGTTTTTCATCTTGCAAAAGCTACCTTTGCAATGGCAATTCTTATTTTAATCTCTTCAAGGCATCTCAAATCAGATGATATAACTGAGCCGAGATAACTGTATCGATTCACTTGCTTAAGAATATGCCCATTTACTTGTATATCTCATTGTGGTATTTCCTTCTTCCCAGTGACGACCATAATCTGTGTCTTCTTAATATTAAGTTCTAACCCTAATTGTTCACTGTGTGCAACAACCGCATCTACTAAATTTTGCAGGTCCTGTTCATTGTCTGCAATCAACACTGTATCATGTGTTACACTAGCAGGTTGAAAGAGACAGCTCTAATGTAAATGTGTGTGTGTGTGCTCGCGCGCGCGCGCGCGCACACACACACACACACACTCACACACTCACTCACTCACTCACTCTTCTCCTCCTCCTTTTTCGTTTTTGTTTCGCTTTCTTCTTCGTTATTGGTCCTCTTCCTTCTTTATTCTTGTTTCTCCTTCTTCTTCATTCTTGTTCCTTCTTCTTCTTCATTCTTGTTCCTCATTCTTCTTCGTTCTTGTTCCTCATTTCCTAATTCTTCGTTCTTCTTCGCTCTTCATCATCCTCTTCTTCCAATTTTTCTATGTGTCTCTCCATTTTCTCAGCACCAGGTAAAGATACAACATCTGGAGACAGCGCTCTTGTGTGATTCCTACAAAATGGTATTCATAGTTTCAGATAGTCCATCAACCTATTATTCACTGAGTCGGCCTTACTTCTCTTACTCTACTAGCAGACACGTCAAGGCATCGACCCGCGTCCCACTGCGATCACCCCCATTGTCAGTGTAACTTCTTAACCATTACACCAACCATCCCACTAAGAAGCCTATATCTATGTGTTAATTACCAGAGGAAGTCAATAAGTAAGTCACAACTGGCTTTTTAAAAAAATAACTAAATATGATAACAACTAGAAACCAGTTTATTTTTATACATACATTGTCCCTTTATTTCTCAACATAAATTTGCACCAACATTGATGCACTTATCCCATAGTTTTATCAGTCCTCCCAAACCGGCTGCATAGAACTGCGTGCTCTGTTTTCTACACCACGTTTTCACTTCACATTCAACTTCAGCGTCATTCGCGATATGTCTCCCGCCAAGGTGAGTTTTCAGCGGACCAAAAAGGTGGAAATCGCTAGGGGCTAATTCGGGACAGTAAGGTGGATGTTCCAGAACTTCCCATCTTAGTTGGTTAATTTTTTCCTGAGTTAATCGAGCCGTATGTGGTCTGGCATTGCCATAAAGAAGCAACACTCCTCTAGTCAGCAGTCCTGGACGTTTTCTTTGATCATGCATTATGCTGTATGCTGAACCATGTGAGCACCCTATTGTAGATGTTACAGGGCCTATCGTTACTCGCCTGTCACGTCTAATCATCTCCTCCACCCGCTGCACGGATGCTTTTGTTGCAATCTCAACAGGATGACCAATTCGGATTTCATCAACAATTTTAGAGCGTCCTTGAGAAAATTGTTCTATCCAGCTATGCACCGCTTTACGGGACAAACATTTTTCAGCATAAACAGGAAGCATTTCCTTATGAATGTCCTTTGCAGGCAGTCGTTTTGCCCACACACAAAAAACGCACAACAACACGTTGCTCTTTGGTTGAATACTCCGTAATTACAGTCGCCATTTTGTTTATGCTGTGCATGCGCATGAGACACCTAGCGCCATCTGACGAACGGGAATATAAAGTTCGATGTTCGTGTCACCTAATGACACCTTTAGAAAACACCAACTACATTTACCTACCATCCCACAGAACTGTGTGACTTACTTCTTGATTCACCTCATATTTCTATTACTTTGATGGAGTGAAGTTAACCACCTGACTCTATTCTCTGTGATATTCTGAGATATTATCGCATGTTTTTTAGAGTCTACAGAGTTCGAACAAAATTTATACAGAAAAAAAAAATTATTAGACTTCTATATTAGACATTTGGTCTATATAGAACAAGTTTTGCTGTATGGCAGTGAATATTGGAACGTGAATGACCCAATTAAGAAGAAATTAGAAGCAACAGAGATGTGATTCCTGAGACGAATGTTGCGAATTCCTTGGACTGCCAGAGTAACTAACGATGACTGCCTGAAACAGGCTAATGAAACTAGAACACAATATACAACAATAAGACACAGACAAACAGTCCTGTTGTGCGGTCGTGTGATGAGAAGAGAGGCATTAGAGAATGTCGTGAGAACTGGAAAGATCGAGGGTAGGAGAGGCAGAGGCAGACCAAGAGAAATGATGCTGGATGAACTGAGACGATGGCATAGAGGAATATCATCAGCGGAGTTGATCCAGAACACCAAAGACCGAGATCTGTGCAGAGCAGTGAACGCCTACGCCAGCTGGCAGGGCACTTGATGATGATGATGATGATGATGATGATGATGATGATGATGATGATGATGATACTAGACATACACCAACCAGAAATTAATTATCGTATCCTTGAAGAAAAACTGTTCACTATGCAAGAGGTTCGACTACATTGCACCGGGTCTTATCCCATAGGACACGGTCTCTATTCCGCTGGGGGGGGGGGGGGGACGAGTGTGATGAAAACGTAACTCCGTAACTCCAGCGACGATCCCTTAGAATCTCTGAGAAAAGTGCACTCATGACCCTGAATCGTATGGGCCGAATCACTCCCACAACATCTGGACAGCGAGACAGGCTGGTATAATCACTTGGTTAGAAGACTACCTTGTCCTTGAAAAACAAAGGGCAAATAAAATCGGTCACCTGCGAAACCAATGTATAAAGCGCAGCAGGGACATTATTTCTCCCGCTTGGCAGCACACGAGAAGTACACCTAAAACTTGACCCAGTCAAAGAAAACGATCCGTCACTTGTGATTGTATAGTCCTCAGTTGTTAAATGGATCTCCACAGTGGAGAACTACTTTCACCTGGAAGTGACGTCATTCTAACAGCAGGCGGTTCAGGGTAATTATGCAACCTAATCATGTTCCATTCAGGTCGATCAACATTCTATAGAAAGTACACAATGTTCTATTATTAGTACATTATTATGAAGACTCAACATACTTCATATATCGATGTAGGGGGCTGAGAGGCCTCGAGGTGTGGTGTCCGCGCCCGAGTGCTGGAGGTCCCGGGTTCAAGGCCCCGGTGAGGGCCGGGATTTTTTTTTCACGTCGACTTCTAGTAACATTTCCCCTGGACGCCCGTGTGTATTGCTGCGCACGGTAAAATATCCCTTGGCAGTTGGAAATCGACAAACGAATAGTCTAACTGCGCTCCCCGCGCAAAATTTCGATTTAAAAAATCTACCGAAAGTATTTCAGGATCCTCGCCGGTGCTACGTAGTTAGTGCACTGAGCTGAGAGTTCTGGACTCAGGCTTGAGTTAGGAGTAGAACGGAACACTTATGAGTTATACCCGTGTGCCGTGATGTTGATCCGTCGACTAAACTAAAGTAAACTAATTGTAGGTGTATCAATCAATGGGCAATGGTCTCCCTGGCCTATGAGTTAAGGACTTTAGTCCGTAATCCCGTATATTCACATGGGTAGCGCAGCTGCGCGAGATTCGGTAGCGGATCGCATCGCGTTGGTTACTTACAGGGGTATGTGAGCCGGTCGCTCAGAAAGCAATGGCAAACTACTGGGCGTAATCTTGCCAAGACATTCAACAGAAGCTGAAAAATGCTGGTGTTGACTGCAATGTTCTGTAAAGGACATGCGGGGGGGGGGGGGGAAATCAATCAATCAGGTGCTTGTCTCCACAATGAAGATTGGCAGGCAATGGAACTCCAACACTGTCTGACTCTCGCCCTGACTGTACATTATGTCAGATTGATGTTCGTCGTTTGATGCGCTAGATGAGTGGTTCTCAACCGGTGGGGAATCCCATCCCACCCCCTCCGGGGGGGGGGGGATATTTAAAGTTTCGGGGCGGGGAAATTAAGATTACTTCAAGATCACGTTAATACAAGAACCGATTACTTGATATTGTTTTTCCCTACATTCTTTACGGTTCTGTACTTCTCGCCCTTACTGAAATTTGTTTTATAACAAAAGTAGACCCGCAAATCACGTTTTATGTAGACGTCTAGACGTGTTCTAGTATGTGTTATTAAATTTAGCTTCCATTTTACGTTTTTTAGGGAGGAAATACGGAGGAGTGGGGAGGAAATTCGAAAAAGGGGGGAGGGTGGGCCAAACAAAGTTTGAGAACCACTGTTCTAGATGTTATCTTCCAACAGTATCGTTGTCTAGCTCTTGCTCGCTTGTGTTTTTATTAACTCGGAATTGTACTGAATGTTCACAGAAAGGGGTGTACTTGACGGCCCGAGGACAAGACATCAACAGACAGCCCAACATTCTGTATATCTCCACCAACAGTGGCAAGACCTGGGTGGCGCTTCATGAGTTCGTTGATGTAAGAGCAGTGGCCTTTTCCCATTCACATACATTTCCTTTTATATTATATTAAGAATATGTGTGGCTTTTCACACATATCTGCATTTACTTAGTTCTATAAATGTGATAATTTCCAGGCTTAATGCTGGTTTTGAACCTGATAGAAAATATATAATTTTATTAAGGTTGAAGACTGACAAATAAGAATAGACATATTTGATTCTAACAGGGTAAAAGATTTGTTTTCCCACTTGATACGTGTATGATTCTAAATGGTACAAGATTGAGTATTATGGACATAAATAAAAGAATAATAATAATAATTAGCAGAAGAAGAAGAAGAAGAAGAAGAAGAAGAAGAAGAAGAAGAAGAAGAAGAAGAAGAAGAGAAGAAGAAGAAGAAGAAGAAGAAGGAAGAGGAGGAGGAGGAGATAGAAATGAAGATGGAGACGCCGACAGGGGAGTAAAGGGAGTAGGGCTGGAGGAGGAAAGAAGAGGAAGAAAACAAAAACTGGATGGAGGAAGAGAAGGTGGATAGACGTACTTCAAAAAGTTTAACAATTTTTCTGTCTAATTATAAATTTAAGTACGGCACACGAAAAAAGAAGCCGCGGTATCTCAGTGACTATCAAGCCTGAAACCTCATCGAGGCGCAATTTTGTTTTAATGACCATCATGCTCCCTAAATTGTGTTCACGGATATACGCTGGGAAGTCAAGGAGGCCAGTGTGATACTGATCAGCCAGTGCCGCCTGATCTGTAGAAATATCTGAAGATGTTGTGTAAATTAGTTATATACTTTCCTCGGTAAGGTGTGAAATTTTTTTCTGTTGGGGGAAAAAAGAAAATCCTAATCTGCACAGTTCGCGCGGCGACTGCACTAGCCAGGCGGCCTTTATTCCTTAGGCTCAAAGACCCCTCTGCCATAAACCGCAAGGTACTATATTGGCAGTAAATGAGTTTTATGATGACTTTACTTTCGACACTTAATAAGCCAAATGATTCCGTTTCGATGTGCATATATTCACTACTAAAGCTACTACTTCTACTACTTCTACTACTGCTACTACTACTACCACAACTACGAATACTACAATTACTATTGCTACTAATTTACAACTATTACTACTAGTACTACTACTACTACTACTACTACTACTACTACTACTACTACTACTACTACTACTACTACTACTACTACTACTACTACTACTACTACTACTACTACTACTACTACTACTTCTACTACTACTACTACTATTATTATTATTATTACTACTACTACTACTACTACTACTACTACTACTACTACTACTACTACTACTACTACTACTACTACTACTACTTCTACTACTACTACTACTACTACTACTACTACTACTACTACTACTACTACTACTACTACTACTGCTGCTGTTGCTGCTGCTGCTGCTGCTACTACTACTACTACTACTACTACTACTACTACTACTACTACAACTACCACTACTACTACTACTACTACTACTACTACTACTACTACTACTACTACTACTACTACTAATGCTGCATTTTCAATCAAATAGGAGAGTCGAGAAAACTACGACCAGAGTCAGCACGACTTTCTAATCCACCAGCTGGACTTGTACAAAGCTCTGTGTCATGTAAGTGCACCATCTACGTGCAGTTTAATATACTAAAGTGCTCTGCTATATAGCTAAAGTATCCCCATATGTACTTTATAATACACAGCTCTTGTCAAGTCTATTATCTACTTGTGTGCTTAATAACCTACAGTTCTCAGTGAGGTGGTCAAAGTCAGATGGTCGTGTGAGATGGCGAATCGTGACAACATGCCTTTATCGGCACATCACACACACGTACACACACACACATACACACCACTCACACGTACACGCACGCACACACACACCACATACACACATACCACACACGCATACACCACACAAACACACCATAAAAACACACATACACATATACATATACACACATCACACACACACACACACATACACACTACAAACATACATAACAGAAAAAGATCAGATTCTACATATATAGGCAGATTATGTGGAAAAAACTGTGTAATGATAACAGAGAGGAACAGTATGATATTAGATTTAATAATGAAGGACCACCAATTTTAAAGATGGAGGTTCAAAATGTTCTGAAGCATATGAAAGCTGGCAAGGCCCCCGGTACAGATAACATCACAACAGAAATGATTAACTCTTTAGAAGAATTTGGATTAGAGCAAGTCACCAGACTGCTGAACGCATTATATGATACTAGAGATATACCTTCTGAATTATGTAATTCTGTATTTATTGCAATCCCAACGAAATCAGGAGCCTTGGAATGTGATCAACATAGTACAATTAGTATAATGAGTCACATCACAAAGATTTTGTTACGAATTATCATGCAAAGAGTGAGGAAGAAAATACAACCTGAAATAGGGGAAGAACAATGTGGGTTTGTAGAAGGAAAGGGTACAGTAAATGCTGTGTATATGCTGCGAACAGTTATTGGACGTGCTATAGAAGTGAACAAGGTTATACATCTTTGCTTTATTGACTACACAAAGGCTTTTAATAGAGTTAGACATGTCAACATGGTGGATATGCTTGCAGATCTACAAATTGGTGGGAAAGACATTAGACTTATAAAAAAACATATATTGGAAACAACAAGCTGCCATAAGGATTGATAATGAAGTGGAACAATATCAACCTATTAAGAGAGGTGATAGGCAGGGGTGTGTAATGTCTCCAGATCTTTTTTCCCTATACAGTGAAAATATTTTCAGAAATGTAGAAGATATAAATGGAATCAGCATTGGAGGAAGAAACATCAATAACATTAGATATGCAGGTGATACTGTATTGATTGCAGACAATGCACAGGATCTGCAACAATTAGTAGACGCGGTTGTTGTACACAGTGAGCAGCTGGGGTTGGAATTAAATTGTAAGAAGACAAGAAGACACATGTTATGGTCGTCACTAGGAAGAACTACCACAATGTAATATACAAGTAAATGGGAATATTCTTCAATAAGTGAATCGATATAATTATCTCAGAATACTCATAACATTTGATGGGAGATGCCTTGAAGAGATTAGAACAAGAATCGCCATGGCGAAAGTAGCCTTTAGCAAGATGAAAAACATTCTGACCAATAAAAAGGTGTCAGTTAAAACAAGAAAAAGAGTGTTGAGGGAACTTGGACAATGTGCAGTCAAGCTGAAAAACATTTGATGGCTACAGAAATGTGGTTTCTGAGGAAAATGCAAAAGTACTACAGGAGACAAATGAAAATCGTAGACTAATTAGAGAAATTAGACGAAGACAGTCACAATTTTTTGGACATGTTATGAGAAGAAATGGATTGGAGAACTTATTGACAACTGGCAAGATCGAGGGGAACAGACCAAGAGGAAGACCGAGAGGAAAATACCTGGATGGCTTGACCACGTGGCATGGACGAGACAGGAACACTGAGCTGATCCACGACTCTGGTGATCGAATGAAATGGCGAGTCATGACCGCCCACGCTTTCGGGCATGGCACATTATATATATATATATATATATATATATATATATATATATATATATATATATATATATATATATATATATATATATATATATATATATTGTCACTTGCAAAGTATCCGCATTTAGTCATTTACAATTACACTGTGCTGTAAGATTATTTCATTTTCTAAACAAACACAAGTATATAAAAACTCAAATAAAGTTATAGTCAAATTCCCAAGTCAGCATAGTCGAATTGGTAAGAACATCCGTAGTGGTGATGACGACGTAAGTGGTTCAACCCCTACATCGGGCAGTTGGACTAAAATTGTAAAATGGTAACCTATCGTTCTTGACTTGGGGACGTAAATTACATGTACCTCTGATGTCGGAGTGGGTTCTCCTAATTGCGAGGGGCACTGTTAATAGGGAAAGCTAATCCACATGCAATATTCAGTCCATCACTACTATAAATAGTGTGTATTGACTACGCTTGAGTACAAAGTGAGCGAGCGCAAAACAAAAAATACGCAAAGTCTAGTAATGACATATTTCCTCTCCTTGGTATAACCTACCGTTTAGTGAATTCATTTTTGTTAGCTTTTTTAAAAAACCAAATAATGCAGGTTTGCCTTGTCACCCGAGCTTAGTATTTATACTTTATACCACAGGAATTTTATGCACAACAAACATATAATTTAATTGTGTATGGTTATGGTTATCCTATGCCATAGTAATCATCATTACGCCACCTGCCAATTGACGCAAACCAACATATTTCTCCATAAACTTATATCCATTGTGTTATTTATAAATTCGACCACCAACTGTGTTTCGTGCCACCTTCTCAGCCTATCTAGTACATTCTTCCTCTATTTACCTCTGGTTTCAACACTCTATATCTACTCGGCTGTCACAATAGTTTTCAGACTCTCTCGTCTCAGAAGAATCTACAAAAATGACCATTGTCTGGTCCTGATGTCCTGAGTAATCAAGTGCCTGTAAACACTGGTCTAAGAAAGTACTTGGATATTGTTTGTATTAGCTGTACATGGGAATCGTATGAGAAATCTCATCTCTGGGCTCCGGGTCCTTTCTTGCCTCTCTGTTGGTTCGCTTTTTGGTATCTTTAATGGCTTTCAAGTTATTCAGAGTATAAAACACTTATCTTAAAGAGCTCAGAGGCATACTGTCCTAGCTCACACAACACACCCCAAGCAACAACAGACCGCAAGTAACAGTACACCCAAAACAACAACAGACCCCAAGCAACAACAGACCCTTAGCAACAAAACACCCCAAGCAACAACAGACCCCAAGCAACAACATACCGCAAGCAACAACACACCCAAAGCAAGAACAGACCCCAAGCAACTACACACCCAAAGCAATTACACACCCCAAGCAACATCACATCTCAAGCAACAACACATCCCAAGCAACAACACACCCTAAGCAACAACAACACTCGGGAACACACCACATACGTAAACCATATGCTTCCTATATGACCTAAAAATATAACTGAAGAGTTTTATGGTGCATTCAGTCAACTAAACTAACTGTGCTTTCCACCATGGTCGACTCTCACAGGGACGGAACGACTATGCCATCAACGTCATAACGAAAGAACTAAGGTACCTCACATGGGAAGAAACGTTTCTGTCTCTGCGGTCGGACATTCTCCCTGACGCCATAAGAGCCAAGTATTGCGACCTCACCACAAGTAAGTGAAATGTGTTTGTCCTCTCCACCCCGCTTTCATAAGCTTTCTTCTCCTACATGTGATTAGAACATAAGTAAAGATTGGCCCCCAAGCCTTGTTCAGCAACTGGCTTAGGATCGAAGCACCGACAGGCGGACAGTTAAGGCATGGCTTTGCTTATCGGACAGCTTCTGCAATGTTCCATATGTATTGGTGTTACCTTTCCTCTGGAGTAAACTAGGTAGGCCAAGCGAGGAATCATGCTGCATGGGCAATACATGGTCTCATTCATTCAGCCCAGACTTTGTGACATGGGGAGAGATAACTCTTTCTCTAGTCTCCGTCACAGGCTTTAGATAGTATGCCTTTTGTCCTTAAAGCACACTGTAACAAACTATCGTCTGTCCTAGATAGCAAGGTGCCAGCTATTAATAAACATTACTTCTAAGTGACGAAGACACAAACAATAGATTGCACGATTTATTGCCTGGCATATTTCGCTGCATCTCGTCAGGTACATACGGCAGAAATCACACAACTTACGTGATTTAACTAGATAAATCCTTCAAACTGAAATATACACATGTTCGCACAGTAATGTCGATTGTCTACCACGGTAATTTTAAACTGACTAACATGTCTTTCTGCTTGCACAAGGACGGCTTACGAAGGTTGATTATTATAGCTTCAGCAAACTTTAACAATCGACTACTTTGCATGTTGAACAACACATGGAAGGCACTGTTTCTTTCAACCACGTTACCGCTCTCGAGCACATGTCTCGCGACCGATGAAGCCAGACTTTTCCGGTGTGTCGGCCTGCCTAGGCTACCATCTTCTGTGTGTAGTATCTTGTCCAACCAATTCGGAATATGTTCCGAAACCCTGCAATATAACTGTCGCTCAGTTCTGCCTATGTAGATGGCCTCGCATCTGCATGTAAATTGGTAAATACAATTCGATTTGGCGTACAAAGCTACAGGTTCTTTTACTGCTGGGACTGCGATCGGTGTATTTCTGTACCTGATGACTAGAGCTGCAGCACAGAATGTTCGCTCGACTGCTGTGGTGAGCCGGTCCCGCAGACGTTGCATTACGTCATCTCCTCGGAAGGTTAGCTGGATGAATACTTTGAGTTTAGGGACTCTAGTTACTTCTGATTTCGGTTTGGGCTGTTGGCAGTGGCGCTTTATAAATCCTGTGGTGTACCCATTCAGGTTTAAGGCATTCTTCAGAGTTTTAAATTCCTCTGTCAGTGTGTCCTGGGTGCATATCTTCCTAGCACGGTCAAACAGGGTCCGTACTAAGCCCCGTTTGTACTGGACAGGTGCGAAGCTCTGAAAATTTAAGTATTGGCCAGTCCATGTTTCTTTGCGGTACACCGATCTTTGAATTGTGCCGTCTGCTCTGTGTCTTATTAGGATATCTTGAAACGGCAACGCTTCGGAGAGATTTACATGCAGATGCGAGGCTATCTACATAGGTAGAACTGAGCGACAGTTACATTGCAGGGTTCGGAACACATTCCGAATTGGTTGGACAAGATACTACACACAGAAGAATGGTAGCCTAGGCAAGCCGACACACCGGAACAGTCCAGCTTCATCGGTCGCGAGACATGTGCTCGAGAGCGGTCACGTGGTTGAAAGAAACAGTGCCTTCCGTGGGTTGTTCAACACACATAGTAGTCAATTGTTAAAGTTTGCTGAAGCTATAATAATCAACCTTCGTAAGCCGTCCTTGTGCAAGCAGAAAGACATGTTAGTCAGTTTAAAATTACCGTGGTAGACAATCGACATTACTGTGCGAACATGTGTATATTTCAGTTTGAAGGATTTATCTAGTTAATTCACGTAAGTTGTGTGATTTCTGCAGTATGTACCTGACGAGATGCAGCGAAATATGCCAGGCAATAAATCGTGCAATGTAATGTTTGTGTCTTCGTTATTCAAATTCATCACGGGAAAACATTGTTTTGAACTTCTAAGTGAGTCGACGGAAACCTTTATTGTCCTTTTTCTATTTCCAGTTGTATCGAACTGAATACACACACATTCATGTTTGTTATCTTTCAGTTATTGGTTTGGTTTTGTTGTCCCGATGATAAAGACTTCGTTCGAGACGCTGGCCCGTTTTGGTGTGTGTTCTTCGATTCGTCGAGCATCTTAATCATATTGTGTGGTTTTAAACTCTTTAAGGGTTTCATGGCGGCTCAAAGATGAATACATTTTTTTTTTTTTCGCCCCAGGTATAGATGTATAATGTTTGAGAGATTCTTCGAGAAAATGTCTTCCCTTGTGGATATGTTTGATCTTTGTGGGGTGTGCTCGCAGACTGTGTGTGGGTGGGTGGGTGTGTGAATGTGTGAGAGAGAGAGAGAGAGAGAGAGAGAGAGAGAGAGAGAGAGAGAGAGAGAGAGAGAGAGAGAGAGAGCGCGCGCGAAGATGGAGAGGGGCGGAAGAAATAGAAAGGGAGAAATGGAAGGATGGGGGGAGAGAAAATTTGAGAGGGGAAATAGCGATGGAAAAGACAAGGGGATACAGAGACGCAGAGGGAGAGGAAAGCGAGTTCAGCCTAGATGACCAAAGACGTCCATCGTGCTTTGCGTAGATACAAATCAGGTCCCGGGATTTGAGCCCACGTCTAACGTATGTGAGGCTGACAAACTTTCCGTTCGGCAAACAGTTCCTCGGTGGGCAATTGTAGGGTGGCAATTATTGAATGACGCGCTATTAATGTAGTGTTGGATATTAATGTAAGACTGGCTATTAATGTCTTGTTTACGCAGACAAAAGGTATGGCAATTCTTTGTTGTAAAGTGGCGTTTCATTACAAATTGGCATGTCTGGTGAGTGGTGAAGCAGGACACGTTCTAAAAAAACGGCGGGAAAGACATTCAGACATAGCTCAAATAGAGACTTGGCGGGGATAAATAAAGGAACATTGTATCTAAATGAAGGCTTTAAATGAATGCTATTTTATTTCTGGAACAAATGAAGTAGGGGTGGGTGAATCGATAGAAGGGTGGAAATACAAACTATTTTTCCCCGTGGAACAAACGCAGGAAGGATGAATGAATCGATAGAAGGGAGAAAATAAAAGTCTTTTTTCGTGAAAAAAAAATGAAAGAAGGATGAATAGATCGATAGAACAGTGTAAGGGTGAATCGCTTTCTAGATGTAAGGTGTACGATGACGCTCAAGCAACATCAGGTGCGTTGGTTGTAAGGAAGGAAAGAAGGATGCACAGATTATAGATGAAAGAAGACAAGAATTAGTTAAATGAAATAAAGAAAGGTCGAGGAGAACATTATGGTGAGGCTTTCACTGGTATACCACAAATCCCTGATAATCTAGGTAGCGCTGCAGCTAGCACTCTGCTAACTGTGGTTCAGGGTTCGAATTTGCATCGACTAGAATAATTGTAATGTGACCTCAGCTCTGTGGTCGATCTAGTTCAAAATGGGTTCTACCAGTTGCACTTAAAAATGGTTCTAAGTCATGATCGCACAGAGTGCTGTCTGAGTCGAGACCAGAACTAGACGTGTACAACTCTGGACATCCAAGGTGGATTCAAATGAAAACCGAATACATATGATATAAATTACAATTACCAAGCCATTGTCTTGTAACAGTGTCAATATTGTTGTTAAGATTTACAAGAGGGTTAAGCATGTGACATCACAATACAGACGAACACGGTGACTTCATAATGACAGTTAAAGATTGGCTGCCCCACTTTTGACATGCACTAACCAATGAGGAGGAGCGTTTAGTTATCCGTGTTTTGTGATCAGTGAAGGGGTGAAACCTATGGAATTCATCGGCGAATGAAGGTCGAGTAGGTGATGCAATTATGTCTAGTCCAGCAAGTGTATGAGTGATGTATTAAGCTTCAAAACAGCGTGACTTCTGTGACAGACTTTTCGGTCCGATGAAGAGGTACAGCACACGCGACCAGGATGTTTTTTTCTTCACGAATTCAAGCACTTATCTGTGCTGGAGGACTTGCATTGTACACAGTGGTGATTACATAGAAAATTGAAATATTTGTTCTGTACTTTTCCAGAACATATTCACACACACAAACAAATAAAAACAATTAAGGTTTTCATTTAAACACACTCATATTAACTGTATTCACTTCTGTTGGGGGTGGGTGGCCTCGGTGGTGAAGTGGATATTTCGTCCGCCTTAGGATCTGAAAGCCATAGCTTTGTTTTCGGATTTCAGTAATTTATTTAGTTATGAAGTGCGTTTGGGGGTCGTCGCTGGAGCTGCTGCGTTCGTGCTCTGTGTGACGCTTGCGGCAGACGTAGCTGCTCTGTGGAGAGAGACTGAGACTGATTGGATCACACTCAGTGCGTTAAAGTCGTCA
Source organism: Cepaea nemoralis (assembly GCA_014155875.1). Taxonomy (NCBI): domain Eukaryota; kingdom Metazoa; phylum Mollusca; class Gastropoda; order Stylommatophora; family Helicidae; genus Cepaea; species Cepaea nemoralis. The sequence continues at coordinate 37,264 of JACEFZ010010793.1, read as the reverse complement.
TCCTGCTGTCTTATTTTAAACCTTCTTCACCTTTTTTCACACTTATGGTTCTGCGTCTTTCTGCTGTTCTTAACCTTTTCTATCTCTCTCTCTCTCTCTCTCTCTCTCTCTCTCTCTCTCTCTCTCTCTCTCTCTCTCTCTCTCTCTCTCTCTCTCTCTCTCTCTCTCTCTCTCTCTCTCTATCTCTCTCATGATCTTTCCCATCCCACTTTCTCTCTCACTGTCTTACGACTCTTCCTCTCTCTTTCTCTCTCTTTCTATCTCTACCTCTTTCTTCATCCTCATCCCCCCCCCCCAACAATCCCCCCTCTCTATCCGTCACTCTTTCTCACCTGCTCTTTCCCCTGGTTAAATCTCCCTCTCTCACACCTTTCTTTCTATCTCCCCCCCCCCCCCAATGTGTCCCTATCTTCGACACCTCCCTCTCTCTCTCTCTCTGTCTCGCGCGCGCGCACACACACACACACACACACACACACGCACACACACACTCACACACGAAATCACAGAGTCACCTTGGGCACTCCACAGCGATCAAACATATCGACAAGTGAAGACATTTGCTAGAAGAATCTCTCAGACATTCTACATCAATGCCAACAGCAAAACAAACAAACAAAAAAGCATTCATCTTTGAGCCACAATGAAAGTTCCACAAGAAAGAATCATCCCACAGAGGCTGCAGTGACGACAAAGATACAAAGTCATAAAATACAGTCCCACTTCTCGTGAAGATAAATGATCGCGAGGACATGGCCTCCTCCGCACATCGACGGAGGGAGAGGAAAGAAAGTCAGCATTCATCTCCAGGGCCATTTTATTTATGTACGGTCATAAATTTCCAGCCGTAAAATTGGCTGTGTAAATGATTTTCTTTGATTTGTGAATAAGGCGTTACTGTTTTTCTTTCATTCATCATGTTTGTCTGTCTGTCTCTACTTCTCTATCTCTCTCTCTCTCTCCTTCTCTCGTCTTCTCTCTCGTCTTTTCTCTCGTCTTCTCTCTCTCTATTTTGTCCCCTTATCTCTCCCTTCTTTCTCCTCTCTCTCGCTCTCTCTCTCTCTCTCCTTGGCTTCCCCCTCCGTCTCCCTTCTTTCTCCTATCTCTCTTTCGCTCTCTCTGCATCAAAGCCAACAGCTTTCTCTCTCTCTCGCTCTCTCCTCTCACTCTCTCCTCTCGCTCTCTCTCCTCTCTCTCTCCCTCTCTCTCCCTCTCTCTCTCTCTCTCTCTCTCCTCTCTCTCTCTCTCTCTCCTTCTCTCTCAGACACAAACAGTCGCCGTCCACACTCCATAGCGAACAAACATATCGACAAGTGAAGACATTTTCTCTTAGAATGTCTGAGGCATTGGCCATATCACCCACAACTGGTTTATAAAAACTCGGCGCTACACATTTTATTAGAATGTGAACGTACAGATTACGAGGGGGCTTCAAATGAAAGCCTTAAAAGTGTGATAGAAATTACAATAACCTTACCATTGTCTTGAAATCTGTCAATATTGTTGTTAAGGATGTCAAGAGTGTTGTGCACATGACATAACGGTGCTGATGAACACAGTGACGTCATAATGACAGTTTACAGATGCCCCCCCCCTCCTGCCACTTTCTAAGCGCACCAAAGAGAAGCAGCGTTCTGTCATCCGTGTTTGATCAATGAATAGATGAATCCTATAGAAATACATCGGCGAACGAAGGTGCAGTATGGTGATGCATGCCTGTCAGTCCAGCAAGTGTATGAGTGGAGTAGGAAGGTGCAGTGTGGTGATGCATGCCTGTCAGTCCAGCAAGTGTATGAATGAAGGTCCAGTATGGTGATGCATGCCTGTCAGTCCAGCAAGTGTATGAGTGGAGTAGGAAGGTGCAGTATGGTGATGCATGCCTGTCAGTCCAGCAAGTGTATGAGTGGAGTAGGAAGGTGCAGTGTGGTGATGCATGCCTGTCAGTCCAGCAAGTGTATGAATGAAGGTCCAGTATGGTGATGCATGCCTGTCAGTCCAGCAAGTGTATGAATGAAGGTGCAGTATGGTGATGCATGCCTGTCAGTCCAGCAAGTGTACGAGTGGAGTAGGAAGGTGCAGTATTGTGATGCATGCCTGTCAGTCCAGCATGAGTACGAGTGGAGTAGGAAGGTGCAGTATTGTGATGCATGCCTGTCAGTCCAGCATGAGTACGAGTGGAGTAGGAAGGTGCAGTATTGTGATGCATGCCTGTCAGTCCAGCAAGTGTATGAGTGGAGTATGAAGGTCCAGTATGGTGATGCATGCCTGTCAGTCCAGCAAGTGTATGAGTGGAGTAGGAAGGTGCAGTATTGTGATGCATGCCTGTCAGTCCAGCATGAGTACGAGTGGAGTAGGAAGGTGCAGTATTGTGATGCATGCCTGTCAGTCCAGCAAGTGTACGAGTGGAGTAGGAAGGTGCAGTATGGTGATGCATGTCTGTCAGTCCAGCAAGTGTATGAGTGGAGTAGGAAGGTCCAGTATGGTGGTGCATGTCTGTCAGTCCAGCAAGTGTATGAGTGGAGTAGGAAGGTCCAGTATGGTGATGCATGCCTGTCAGTCCAGCAAGTGTATGAGTGGAGTAGGAAGGTCCAGTGTGGTGATGCATGCCTGTCAGTCCAGCAAGTGTATGAGTGGAGTAGGAAGGTCCAGTATGGTGATGCATGCCTGTCAGTCCAGCAAGTGTATGAGTGGAGTAGGAAGGTGCAGTATGGTGATGCATGCCTGTCAGTCCAGCAAGTGTATGAGTGGAGTAGGAAGGTCCAGTATGGTGATGCATGCCTGTCAGTCCAGCAAGTGTATGAACGAAGGTGCAGTATGGTGATGCATGCCTGTCAGTCCAGCAAGTGTATGAGTGGAGTAGGAAGGTGCAGTATGGTGATGCATGCCTGTCAGTCCAGCAAGTGTATGAGTGGAGTAGGAAGCTTCAAAACGGCGTGACTTCTGTGACAGACTGTTTACGACCGCTCTGACAATTCATTACGCACGAAAAAACCAGGCCAATTATTCCGCCGTCCACCCAGACCTAAAAAACGTCACCATCCTATAACTTCACACAGCCACAGAAGGCTAGTGCTACGGGACTGTGTTGTTTTGTTTATTTTTCAAGGCAAAAGAGATCTAGTTTTTGTTGCGTATAACTGTTGTTGTTGTGTTGGATGATGAATGACTTGTGCCATGAATTGGATTAAAGTGAGGAAGAGTTGCGCAATTCGTCGACCTCACTCTCTCGCCTGAGTCCATCTGAGTCCAGTGGCAAGACAAGTCAAGACGACTGGAGACGAATACAGATGCAGTGGATGACCAGGGTGCTCTACGTGCCTTACCGTGCTCATTACGGTCCACAACGCTTTGCAGCTAAACGCCGTCTTGCCCGTTGAATCAGGAATGATTTCTTCCGCGCATTCTGCCGAATCCTGTCTTCACATGTTGGGTAGGCATGCCTTAATTCACCGATCAGTTTGACACCAAATGCGAATAACTAGGTTGAACAGAGCAACAAACAACGATTGACTGAAAAAAGGAGTAATGAAAGTTTGTATATAAAAGATGATTATGACCATTCATTTCATCCAGTGGGATTGAAATTTTTGAGCTATGAGTTCTAAGATGGCTGGTAAGGCCTATTTTGGCTCGAAATGTTCTTTGAGAAGAATGACTTGCGCGATTAATTGAATTAAAGGAGGAAGAGTTGTGCAATTCGTCGACTACACTCTCGCCTGAGTCCATTTAAATCCAGTGGAAGACAAGTCAAGACGACTGGAGATGAATACAGGTGCAGTGAATGACCAGGGCGCTCTAACTGCCTTGCCGTGCTCATTACGTTCCACAACGCTCTTGCAGGTAAACGCGGTCTTGTCCGTTAAATCAATTATTTCTTCCAAGCAGTCTGCCGAACCTGTCTTCCATGCTGGGCAGGCATACCCTAGTTCACCAATTGGTTTGACGCCGAATCGGTTATCCTCGCCTGTCTGCAATGAAAGTAGAACATTATACACAACTTTAAGAAATAAAAAGACAACGTTCTTTTGGTCATATCATGAGAAGAGAGGCCCTAAAGGACAGCGGGATGACTAGAAAGAGCAGCTGTGGGCGAGGGAGAAGCAGACCGAGAGAAACTATGCTTCATATTCTAAGTCGGTGACATAGGGGAATGTCAGCAATTGAATTGATCCACAACAAAAGGCGCTGAGTTGAGCTAAGAACCGAAATCACGGCAGTCAGGACATTCCCATACGAGCTCCTTCTCCTCGTTCAACATCCAGCGAAGAGTCATACTTCTAATCATCTGCACTGCTATCTGATTGACATTTATCCTAGTTGTCCCTTTAAGATTTGAGATTCTTCCAGAACTTTTGCCGATCCTCCGCAACGCTTTCTCAACTTGGTCGCACCGGCGCACGATCACCTCTCCATTATCCATAGGTAATCTACCACCAAGAAGTTCATACCCTGCCAGCCTATTAGTCTGTTCATTTCCCTCACCCCCACATTTTCAGGGCAAAATAAGCCATTCAATTCTAACAATCTGTGACCGCTGAAGAGAGGGTAGAAAAAAAAAGTATCTGACTCACACTTCAGAGAAAAGGACACAAAATCAGACTGCGACTTGCACCATCAATATTGGGACTCTTCGCTGGCTGTTGCATATGAGGACGAGGCACGTATGGGCGTGTCACTAGTGATGTGATGTCGGTTCTTGATTGAACTCAGCTCATTGATCTAAAGCGTCTATGGGTATTTGACAGAGCACATGATGATGATGATGATACCTATATATCACATGAACCTCAAAACGTGGTACAGGGTCCTGAACATGGCTTTCTTGTGTCAAGACTGGGCTTTGTGTTACTTTTAGTACGTTTTCTGTTTATCTGCGTAACAGTTAGTAGATTATGTTTCTGTTACGTTTAGTGAGCTTTCTTGTTTATCTATGTAACGGTTAGTGTGATATTTCTGTGTTTTTGCGCGAGTGTTTGTTGGTTTCATTGGTGTGTTTCGATTTCTTTGTGAAGGGAGTGGGGAGGGTGCTGGGGGGATTTTTATTGCGCTTGCTCTCTTTGAACTCAAGCGTAGTCCATACACACTATTTATAGTAGTCATGAACTGCATTTTGCGTGTTGATTAGCTTTCCCCTATCAACAGTGTCCCTCGCCATCAGGCGAATCCACTCCGACTTCAGAGGTATTTGTAAGTAACGTCCCCATGTCAAGGACGACAGGTCAACATTTTAGTCCAGCTGTCCGGTGTAGGGGTTGAACCTATTACCTCAGCATCAGCACACCGGATGTTTAAGAACACGCGTTCTTATCCAATCGGCCATGCAGATCCGCATGGCCGGATGTGCATATGTTTGTTCGTTTGATGTGTTTGTTTCCACATCTTTTTTAAGGGAGCGGGGAGGTGCTGGGGATGTCTTAATTCTCATTCTTCTTTTATTTGACACAAGTTGCCCACGTTTTCCAAATATTCCAACTTGAATCTCAGCTCTCTCTCTCTCTCTCTCTCTCTCTCTCTCTCTCTCTCTCTCTCTCTCTCTCTCTCTCTCTCTCTCTCTCTCTCTCTCTCTCTCTCTCTCTCTCTGCCATAGAAGGGATGCTTTATGCATTGAAATATTTGAGTGACCACTAGCCGGGAGGGACACGTTCTGCCCTATGAACGGGTGGGTGCTCAGTCTTAAGATTGAGATATAATAGAAACCAACAGTCAAGTCATTGGAAGTCGGCAGGTGTCTTCTGTGGCGAAGAAGAGGAATTGGGGAGAGAATGAGGTGGCTGAGGGAAAGAAACAAAAATAACAAGAAGATACAGAAGAAATAAATAAAGAACTCAAAAATATCAAGCAGACACACAGACAGACCCACCCACCCACCAACAGCGCGAGAGAAAGACCGACCCACCCAACCACTGACCAACAGCGCGAAGAAACACCGACCCACCCACCCACCGAATCACCGACCAACAGCGCGAAGAAAGACAGAACGACCCACGCACCCACCGACAAACAGCGCGAGAGAAAGACCGATCCACCCACCCACCGACCAACAGCGCGAAAGACAGACCGACCCACCCACTCACCGACCAACAACGCGAGAGAAAGTCCGACCCAAAGAAAGACTCATTACAAGATCTCACAAACCTTTAATATATGTCCTTCCATTATGTTGTACAAAACACTAAAGATGGTATGCCTTTCCTCCCTAAAACCAGGCTCACAGTGCCTTGACACCCAGTAATCACCCCCATTCTATCCTGCACTAACCGCTCCAGTTAATCCTTCAATGTTGCTCCACCTTTCACACTTCACTTCATTGCGCACTAAACCCACGTAGCGTGATCTTCATAGTGTTTTTGTGTTCACTCAGATCATGCAATGTCCTCAGTAGCACAGATCGGAAGCGCGACCGCGCAATAAGAAGAAGTATGAATAATCTTTGATCTTGCGGATATAATGTCTAATTAAGGACGCCTTTGCCTTGTTTCACCTGTATTACTTAATTGCCTATAGTGGTATGAAAGAGGCTGCCCTGGTTAATAATGTAAGAAGGGAAATTGAAAAAAAAAAACGCTGTACTTGCACTGGCCTGGGCCATCAGCAGAGGCGGTCATTATAATGGACGTGGAACCTCATGGGGGTGGCTCTTGTACATGGGAAACCGCGAGCCCTTATAAAAAATTTAACAAAAAATAATAGTAAAGAAAAGTCAATTGTTTATTATCAATACACGTGTGGGAGTTCCAACGTACTAGGATTATCGTCAGAAAACAAAGGATGTCGTTTGAAAACCCCGAAACGTATTCATTAATATCATGTGCCATGCCGATACGCGTGGGCTGTCATGTTTCACCTTCTTACACGATCACCAGAGTCGTGGATCAGCTCTGTGTTCTTGTCTCGACCATGCCACGTGGCCAAGCCATCCAGATATTTAGTTAAGTACACCCCTGTCTGTGAACATTCCGTAATATTTCAAGTCAATAACAAAACAAACACGCGAGCAAGAAGCAGACAACGATACAAGTTGGAAGACAACATCAAGAGATGGACGAACAGTAGTCTGACAGAATGTACAATCAAGGTGAGAGACAGACAGTGTTTGAGATCCATTACAACCAACCTTCATTGTGGAGATGGCAACTGACTTGATTGATTGATCTTTAGAGGTTCGAAAACATTATCACTGGGCAGGCAGGCGGGCTTTCTAACCACTCTACCACCTCGACCCCCGAGGGTTATAATGAAACATAAAGAATCCACACAAGCACATTGAGACGTATTGGATATACGTCCAATTGCCTGACATATTTTGCAAAGCGGTCTGCTGCCAAATCCCTCTCAGTTGTGTTTTGAACGCGGTATGTGGGATTATGAATTGCGTCCGTAACGACTTCGCCACGGAGAATGTATATGAAGTAATAGAACTATCACATTCTGAAGGCCTTTGGGCACGGATGAGTAGATGGCCAAACTGTCCCTCCTGTTGCGAACATTATGAGCTGACATGGAACTCTCTTCTGACAGCACTCATTATCGGCCTAACATTCCAACCATTACATCATCATCCTTTTAGACATACAAAGAACACTATGCAGGAAGCCAAAGAAGATTAATAAACCAACATAGAACTGGTGTCGTAGTCTCCGTGGCGAAGTGGTCTAACCGTCCGCCTCGAGCTCCGAAGTTTGTGGGTTCGATTCCGCGCTACGTAATTCGGTTCACGGGTGCATTTTTCTCGGAGACTCCCTGGGGGTCGACGCTGGAGCTACGGAGTGCGTGCTTTGGCAGGTCGCCCTGCGGAAATAGACTGAGTAATATGGGATAAAACCTGGTGCAATGAAGTCTATCATCTAGACTTTTAATACTTTTTTGGTGAGACAATGAATGAATCACCCAACACAAAAACAAGCTGAAGCAGAATTGGTAAGCTTTACTGGAACACGATTAAAAGCAACCAAATGGACGTTGCGGGCAAAGCCTTCGTCAGCACACAAACAAAATGCATACACCGATACATCTACATGAAAAACATGAAAATACACCCACATAATCGTAGAACAGTTACTCGTGTGTTTCCTTGTTCTGGACTGGACACGGTGTAGTCGAGCACCGCGTGTATGGTTATAATAATGCGGCTACAGTTGTAGGTATTCTAGTAAGCAAAACGAGGAGCGGCTGGCCAAGTTGTTAGAACGTCGGGCTTCCCTTCAAGAGTCCTAGGTTCGAATCCTCTGTAAGGTGTGGAGTTTGTTTTTTTTTCTGTCGGGAGCAAAAAGAAAACGTTAACCTGAACAGTTCGCGGCGACTGCACTAGCTTTTGCTTCGTATATCCTTTACAGGACATCGCTGTCAACATCAGCATATTTCAGCTGATTGTTGATTCCTTGACAAAATTACGCTCAGTAGTTTGCCATTGATTTCTGAGCGACCGGCTCACATACCCCGTAAGTTACGGACGCGACGAGAACCGCCACCGATTTTCACGCACGTCACGTTGCTCACGAGAGTATACGAGATTACGGAGAAAGTCGCTATCGCCTAGGCCAGGGCGACCGGCGACTGCACTAGCTAGGCTGCCTTAATTCCTCAGGCTCAAGACACCCCTGTCCTACGCCGCAAGGCAATATATGACAGTGACAGTAAGTAAAATATAACATCTGTCCACGCCTGATGGCGCACGGGGCATATAATGTTGGCTCTATATCTTAACAGACCAATCGGCACGCCATTGTTGATACGGTCAGTATCCCGTCAGCCGAATATACCTCCCAGGAGATTTTCATGATTATAGTACCTCACACTTATTTATTCCGACTGATCCGCTAGCGGTATCAATTATGCTGTACCAGCTATGGGATGGCTGTGTTTATCCAAGGTCAACTCCTGCGTGTGGAATTGTACAAATTCCACGCACGTGTTGTCTACGGCGTGCGTGAGGTGTCTGTAAGCGCATGAATACATTATCACCTTTTACGGTATTGTCTTTCCGGATGGCTTGCCGCCATGATAGTTCAATGACCGGCTGGCTTTACTTTCACTGCGTTTTTTTTTTTTTTTTTTGCGTAATTAATTGTAAATTAAGCCATTTGCATGCCATTAGGGTAAATTGGTCTTAGTCAGATATGACTGAGCTACCGTTTGACAGTAGACGGCACTACCTGCTTTCTGTTAGCGCCGAACGTTGGACGGCACTCACTAAACCCAACACCCCACATTATGCCAATAGTACCCGCCTTACCCTTGTGCTAGGAAATGTAACCGTAAGACTAAATGTCATGGCAGGGCAGACCAGGCCCTAAACCTTGGTGGGCAACTGGTCTAGGGTGGAAGCTCCTATAGGCGGACAGTTAGAGCATTGCTTTGCTGATCCGGCATCTTCTGCAGCTTGTTCTGTTCCAGACGTATTGGTGTTACTTTCCACTGGAGTAAAATAGGCAGGCCGAGAGAGGGACCGTGCTGCATTGGCAACACATGGTCTCTAAACTCAGCCCAGACTTTATGTTATGGAGAGATATAAATTCATTTTATAAACTATTGTCTGTCAAGACAGCAAGGTTCCAGTCAAGGATACAGTGGCAAAGAGGGGGGAAGTGTTTTATATGTAAAGGATCTTATTTGAAAACAAAGCCGAAATAGGCTTTAGTACTGCAGACACCTACCAGATATCAACAAGCAGGTTCTCACGACCCCCGTAGCATTAGTGTGGTTCCACAATACAGCTTCTTCTACCACCTGTCCTCTCGCAGTGGTACACAGAGCATCGGCCCACTCACGCCAAGGCGTTGTATACTTGCTCATGCTTGGCTAGATCACGAAGTTTAAGTTTCTACGGGATGAGTTCGCCAGTGTTATGCCAACCCTACCGACCAAGGAGGTCGTGGGTACGAATCCTCATCTGGGCGGATTTATAAATTTAAATTGACTTGGGCTTCCTGGTCGACCCATATAAAATGGGCACGAGAACATGTTTTGGGAAGTAAAAGTATTCGACGTGATATTGAGCATATCACCCAACGGGATCCCACGGGTCTATACAAATACAAGTCTAGCGCCATTTGCCATATACACCTTAAAGGCGAGTATTAGGGTCTTTAACTTTACTGTTACTATAATTTAATCCACAGCGACTGAGGTGAGATTACCAGTTCCCTTCCCCGCAGTCTGTTTGTTCTCGACAATTCCATGGAAACACGGAACATTTTCTTGTAGCCATATTCAGAGGTTAAGTGAACCTAAGAGCTGTAGTGCTGGAGGTACATAAAGCTTACCACAGCCGGGGATTTAACTCAGACTGTCTTGACTGTGCGCTCACGGTGGTGCGGTAGCTAGCACGTTTGCTTCCAGCCCTGTGGGCATGTATTCGAATCCCGAACCAGATGGATTTAATTGTAGAAGGCACCTGTACTTCCAGGTCGATACAGCCTTAAATCGGTACCAGGACAAATCACGGGAAATAAAAGCGACCGATGTAATATTAACCATATAACCCCTCGAGTGTCGATTGGTTTATAAAAATATGAGCCTAGCATCATATACCCAATAGGCTTTATAGCATGTAGAAGGGCAATTTAACCTTTTACTAACTTAAGGCAACAAATGATTGGCATTGACAGAGGTGAAATAAGTAAGCAACCCTTACTTCCCCCAGCGAAATCAATACCGGGGATCGAACCCACGTGCCACGATATGTGAGTGGGACTTTCCGACCTTTATCGCACCATCTCCCCTCTCTGGAACATTTGAGTGCATGGCAGCTCGTTCAATGATCGTGGATACTTATGCCTGCTCGTCCCGTAGATCGCATAAGGAGAATGTCTACACAGTATATATCTGAGGCACCAGCGATGATCTAAGTGTGTGTGTGCCATATACAATCGTGTATGTCATAGCTCAAGCGGTGCAACCCACGACACGTGTGCCCAGCGTAGCACGTGGAACGATTTTCAGCTGCCCGCGGAGAGAATTGAAATTCATTATATGATCTTATAAAATGTTAAATTGTTTATTAAACAGAAGAATGTAATTCTTTTAAAGCTATTCATGATTTCACATTCTTTGAAAACGGAAGTTGTTAGACACTGGAGGTATGAATGTGCAACTATCATGCTGCTGGAGGTATGAATGTGCAACTATCATGCTGCTGGAGGTAAGAATGTGCAACTATCATGCTGCTGGAGGTATGAATGTGCAACTATCATGCTGCTGGAGGTATGAATGTGCAACTATCATGCTGCTGGAGGTATGAATGTGCAACTATCATGCTGCTGGAGGTATGAATGTGCAACTATCATGCTGCTGGAGGTATGAATGTGCAACTATCATGCTGCTGGAGGTATGAATGTGCAACTATCATGCTGCTGAGGGAGTGTAGAGCAACATTGATTGATCGTAACGACGTTCTATGTCCTTCCCATCCTTCCGCTCTCCGCCGTCCACCCTGCAACCTACTTTATAGTTATCTTGGCTGTCCGCATACTCACGCCAGAGCAGTCTGTTGATCGTAGCACATAATTTAGTTTTGTAACAAGAAGACATTTGAGAAGAAAATGGATTGACGACATCAAAATCATTATACAACCACACGGAATGACACTATCCAGTGCCACCAATAGGGGGTTGGAGTGCCAATGATTCCTCCCCACGATGCTTAACGGCAAGAGTGGAAGACGTTAATGTTGATGACTAAGTAATACGGTACCGTTACAATGTTTACAGGAAAACGCACCTTTGATTTACGCCCGGTTTGAGAGTTTTGAATACATGAAAATGAATTAGAACGTGGTGGATTTAGGCTGGCACACTCAGTGATTGTGCAACATTACGTCTGTACAACACTTCAAAAATAAAACAATGTATAGCTGGAGACAATCCATATTCTAGCATATTATATAGCTCCATAAGATATGTACTCCAGCTCCTTATGTCGTCTGAAATGTTTCCAACTGATCGTCTGTATGTGCTACTTAATACCATTGAAGAATCAAAGGAGGAGGAGGAGGAGGAGATGAAGGAGACGAAGAAGAAGGAATAAGAGAAGAAGAAGTAAGAGGAGGAGGAGGTGGACAATGCAGAGCAAGATGAAAAAGATAAATAATACCACTAGCAACAACCTTACTCATTGAAACATATGGCAGAAGCAAACTAGAAATAAATAAGATAACAGAAGTGTCTAAATTTAAATTCAGCAACAGCATTATCATTGTCAAGTATTTCAGCCTTTTGGATTTTCGAGAAGCTCCCGCATCATTTCATTCCAGAGAGGTGTCTGTCTGGTGCCACTCTCGTTAATCCGTGCATGCCTGCATTGATAGATCTGTGCGTGTCTGTTTTGTAACTGTACTTCTTGATCTATTCTTTCCTCCTTTTTAAAGTATTCTGCCATTCTAATACTCTCGTTAGTATTTCCTCAAAGTTGAATTGAATTGAATTCCTCATGAGTTATGTTGTGACTAAGACGAGGGAACCATTGCTTTTAAGTACTTTAAGAAGTATTCTTTGTTCTAATGTGTTCCAGAGCTTATTCATTTGTAAGTTGTTTTTTTTTTCTTTCTGTCCAGCTGTTGCCTGTCATTTTATATAAAGGAATGTCTGTTTATGGAGACACATATAAACGGATCAGTTTATACTGCATATATGTGTATACTAATACTTATGGATCAGTATAAACCACATTAATATGGTTCTACATGTGTCTGCCTATACGTGTATATTTTATAAAAACTATTAATTGCATGTCCTTTACATGACTCTGCTATCAAGTACATTCACTACTTTGCACCATTTTCTGAAGTCCGATGTTCCTAACATAATGAAAAATCAACGCAAGGCATATGGTATATTTTATATCGGCGACAAATTTTGGCAGCAGACTGTGTCACACTGGTTTTAACGTATTGGTATTGGAGATCGGTCGTTCAGATAGCAATGGCAAACTACTGAATGTAAACAACTTGCCAAGACATCAACAACGCCAGTAAAATGCTGGTGTTGACAGCAACGTTCTGTAAATAAATTATATGCAACTTTAATATATATATATATATATATATATATATATATATATATATATATATATATATATATATATATATATATATATATATATGCGTGTGTGTGTGTGTGTGCGTGCGTGCGTGCGTGTATGTGTGTGAGTGAGTGAGAGAGGGAGGAGGGAAGACAGCTTACGTATACATATGAAACTGCATTCTCATTCTTGTGCGTTGTTATCTATTTTTATGTAATCAATAATAATTCATCCCTACCAATATCACGATTTTGCACATTTACCCCATTCCTTCTTGGCTCGTTACCTGACTTCCTGTCTTGCATCGTTTTCCGGACTTTTCGGGTTTTCTTTCTGTGTAATGTTTATTTGAAATTAATTAAAGTGCTACTTTTTGTGGATCGTGAAATTAATATGTACACCTAAGTAGTTTTGTTTCCTGTTTCGTTATCGATGTTTAAAAAAAAAAAGACTCTCTTTGAAACATTGGCTGTTATTTGTATTCTCCTTTCTTTTGTGCAGTTTCCTAGTCACATTTTACGCTCACTGGTTACCTAATCGCCGAAGTATACCCCCAGTGATAGAAAACGGCGGAGGCCCAATGCAGGTAACTTTCAATGCGGACACAGCACATGATTGATTGATGGCTATATGAATATATCAACAGACGATCTCTATATGAATACATTAAGAGACAATCTCCTGTAGCATACAACAACAAACGTTAACGATTGGCCTTCATCGCGACACCAAGTTTGTTCTGATATATGGACAAGGCCTAAAATAGAAACGTCATAACGTGGTCTAACATTCTAACAGCTATCGATTACCTAGTAGATTACAATCGATCTTTGAGAACGCGAAACTGTTCTTGTAATTCCCAGTTTATCATATCAACATTGGCAGGTCAGCGTTATCTTTTGTTGGATATTTTCCCTTGAAAACATGGAGAGATTTATAACCATCATCAGCTGGCGTGGCAAATTTATTGATGGCGATGTTTTGTTGAAAGATTTTGATTACTCTACTGTCATATTTGTCTGCGAGTTTTGTGTGTATGCGAGATTGATATATGTTCATGCATTTAATGGAAGGGCGGCATTGTCGTGGCTACTGCGCTTGTCTGCTGAATCTCGGCATCTTGGGTTCAAATCGTGCATTAGACGGATTATTTTCTCATGACCGCGTATTTCCGGGGTCGTCTCAGATTTTAAAATGAGGGTTAGAAAATAGGATGTGAGGCGTTTGGCGGCATTCTGATCACATCATCATCGATGGAAGATTGATAATGTGATTAAGGATCTGGGAATATCATGCACAACATACAACGATTGGAAGGATTCGGCGTCTGTAATCTTACTGTAACGGCCGAATCCTCATATTACAGGAAAAAATACTGGAGGTTATCTGCTTCCAAATCGGTCGTGGCTGACATCGAACCGTTGACTCGGTATGTCGGTATTAAGAACTTGTGCGTCTCATTATACCATAAGACAAGGCACAGGTTAGTTTTCATAAAAGAAATTTTGTAAAAATAAAACAGAAGCGGTCCATTTAGTACAATAGAGGGGATGGAAGATAGTCGAAAAGTGGTTGAGAGAGGGGAAGAGGGAGAGGGTGAGTGATAATTCAAGGCTGTTGGACATACATGCAGGTATAAATCAAACAGACTCACAATTGATGTCCATCTATTGTCTGGACGTATGGGCGGAAGGACGACAGGCCTCATATTTATCTGTGCAATGGGCCTAACAGATGCGACAGGACGTTGTAGTTAACAGCAGCATTTTACTACCGTTCTTGATGTCTTGACATCTTTTACGTTCATCCAGTAGTTTGCCATTGCTTTCTGAACGACCGACTCCAATACCAAAACGTTAATTCCAGCGCGACACGGTCTGCTGCTGAATCGTTCACCGCTGTGTTTCGAACGCGGGTAAGCGGTATTACGAATCGTGTCCGCAACGCCATCGCCACGGAGCATGTTACAAATATATAGGAGGTTTATGCTTTGGGGCATGCTCTTCTTGTCATATACAGGTAGGCGAGCTGGTTGGTAGATATACGCAACGGAGTTCATGCATTGAGCTGAGTTTCTCCAGACTCAGGTTTGAGTTAATAGGAAAACGGAGCACTTATGGGTTAAACCGTGTGCCGTGATGTTGATCCAACGACTAAACGACTAAACAAACGACAGGTAGGCGAGCAGGTTGGTAGATATACAGGTAGGCGATCAGGTTGGTAGATATACGGGTAGCGAGCAGGTTGGTAGATATACAGGTAGGCGAGCAGGTTGGTAGATATACGGGTAGGCGAGCAGGTTGGTAGATATACAGGTAGGCGAGCAGGTTGGTAGATATACAGGTAAGCGAGCAGGTTGGTAGATATACAGGTAGGCGAGCCGGTTGGTAGATATACAGGTAGGCGAGCAGGTGGTAGATATACAGGTAGGCGAGCAGGTTGGTAGATATACAGGTAGGCGAGCAGGTTGGTAGATATACAGGTAGGCGAGCAGGTTGGTAGATATACAGGTAGGCGAGCAGGTTGGTAGATATACAGGTAGGCGAGCAGGTTGGTAGATATACAGGTAGGCGAGCAGGTTGGTAGATATACGGGTAGGCGAGCAGGTTGGTAGATATACAGGTAGGCGAGCAGGTTGGTAGATATACAGGTAAGCGAGCAGGTTGGTAGATATACAGGTAGGCGAGCAGGTTGGTAGATATACAGGTAGGCGAGCAGGTTGGTAGATATACAGGTAGGCGAGCAGGTTGGTAGATATACAGGTAGGCGAGCAGGTTGGTAGATATACAGGTAGGCGAGCAGGTTGGTAGATATACAGGTAGGCGAGCAGGTTGGTAGATGTACAGGTAGGCGAGCAGGTTGGGAGATGTACAGGTAGGCGAGCAGGTTGGTAGATATACAGGTAGGCCAGCGGGTTGGTAGATATACAGGTAGGCGAGCAGGTTGGTAGATATACAGGTAGGCGAGCAGGTTAGTAGATATACAGGTAGGCGAGCAGGTTGGTAGATATACAGGTAGGCGAGCAGGTTGGTAGATATACAGGTAGGCGAGCAGGTTGGTAGATGTACAGGTAGGCGAGCAGGTTGGTAGATGTACAGGTAGGCGAGCAGGTTGGTAGATATACAGGTAGGCGAGCAGGTTGGTAGATATACAGGTAGGCGAGCAGGTTGGTAGATATACAGGTAGGCGAGCAGGTTGGTAGATATACAGGTAGGCGAGCAAGTTGGTAGATATACAGGTAGGCCAGCGGGTTGGTAGATATACAGGTAGGCCAGCGGGTTGGTAGATATACAGGTAGGCGAGCAGGTTGGTAGATATACAGGTAGGCGAGCAGGTTGGTAGATATACACGTAGGCGAGCAGGTTGGGTAGATATACAGGTAGACAGACAGACAGACAGACAGCCAGCCAGCCAGCCAACCAACCAGACAGACAGACAGACAGACAGACAGACAGACAGACAGACAGACAGACAGTGAGCCAACAAGCAGAACAGCTGACAGACTGTTATATGGGCTTTGGTAGGCAGGTAGAAGGACACACGTATTAATGAAAGTATGGCATAGGGTGTAACAGAAACAATGATGAAAACAAGAACAATATCCAGAAATAACATTCTAAATAATACAATGTACCCTGTGCCTGGAACATATGGTCGGAAGGACAGACCAAAGAATGAATGGACAAGCTGACAAATGGGCGAAATTAAGACTGAACGAATGAAAGGGTGAACGAACGATGTATGCGTTGGGAGGATGTGTGAACACAACAGACACAGGCAAGGAGGGAACGGTAGGCAGACAGACAAATAGAAGACAGACGATCGAAAGGAAGACTAACTGACAATTAGATAAAAGGAAGACACAGACGAGGACGGATGAAGTGAAGAATGGAGGACGGAAAGAAAATCAGATGCAGCAGCACATAAAAGAACCTGCTGGTAGATAGGACACGGAGAGGCCCCGGTGGTCTACCTTGGAGGAGCTACAAGAAGGTGCAAGACTGGAGGAACGCAGGCGCCAGGAATTCAAAAGGCGCTGGGATGAAAGAGAAAAGAAGAAACCCAAGAAACTCAGGAGACCGGTAGAATACCCAGATAGAAGTACTGACTGGGCGGATGGACCCGGCTACAAGTAATATATAGAAAACGGAGAGATGACCGCAGAAGAAAAAATCGAATGGCAACACCAGCTCAAACTCGAAGAATAAAAAAGGCGCAAGGAGGAAAATGAAAACATCGAAAAGCTCCTACAGAAATTACACAAAAAGGAGGCAAAAAAAAAAGTCCTTTTAAGGACTGCAACCAGTCAAGCCAAACGAGCCAGGAGCCTTCACTAACAAAAGAAACCGCCAGAGACGGGAACAAAGGACAGCTGCCGACCGATCCCCCCAGCTGACGTTACAGACACAACCAACATAACCAGTCCGAGATAGGACTCACTCGTAAGAGAGCACAAGACAAGAACTGGGGTGAATAAACCCACAAGAACCACGGACCTCAATAATAACCACAGCTGAAGAGGCAGGTTGAACGAGGCCGAACTTGGAATTTTTGTTTTGAAAATTGGAATTGGAATTAGAATAGAAAAATATACTAGGTAACTGGGAGGGCATATGTAGTATATGGCTAGGTATATCGGTAGGGTTTTTGGACTGTGGGTAGGTGGGTGGATCGACCGACCGATAAGCACACAAGCAGAGAGATAGAAACATGAAAGAACATTCTGAGAGACAGACAAATATACAAGTAGATACGGATGGCTTATGTTGGTCTATGGCCAGGTATGTAGGTAGGTAGGTAGGTAGGTAGGTAGGTAGGTAGGACGGTGGGTTGGTGGGTGGACCAACCAACCGATAAGCAGACAGACAGATAAGCAGATAAATAGACAGAGTGAGATACGGAAGGACTGACATTTGGGTGGGCTTCAGTAGGTAGCTGAATGAATGGATTGATGGATTCATTAAAGATATATAACAGAATGAAGAATGTATGTTAAAGAATGATGAACAGTAATTGGACAGCCAAAATGAGCAATCTGGACATTTTGGGGAAAACTATGTCGCAAAAGCAACTTATCATAAACATCAGAAAGAAGCAGTCACCAGTTTGTGGCCACATTATGTGAAGAGAAAAACTGGAACATGTGACACCCGGAAAGATTATTTGGGGAAAAGAGATAGAGGATGAGAGCTTGAGAAAATTCTTGACAGTCTTGTGTCATGGCACGGAAGGGAGTCAACACACGAATTGATCCATGCCGTCGGAGATCGCAATTTGTGGAGAGGCATGATCGCCCACCGGTCTCCCTGGCGGAGGCGTTAGCGTCTTTCTCCGTAATCCCGTATATTCTCGTGAGTAACGCAGCTGCACAAGATTCGGCAGCGATTCGCACCGCGCTAGTAACTTATGTGAGCCGGTCGCTCAGAAAGCAATGGCACACTACTGAGCGTAATCTTGTCTAGTACATCAACAGCAGCTGAAAATGATGGTGTTGACGGCAACGTACTGTAAGGGATATGAACCATTAAAAAAAATGATCGCCCACGCCATTCGGCAAAGTGCTGGATGATTATGATGATGATGATGATGATGATGATGATACAACAGAAAAGGGGAAGACAAAGATCAACAGAAACAATTTCAAGCAAAAATACCAAATCCTGAAATAACATCCTAAATAACCCAGCCTACCCTACGACAGGAGGTCCCAATTACAAACATTATTGCCAGGGAAACGTCGCCATGACACGAAGATCCTAAAAGGTCGATGCAACCCCATCATGCATCAGTTTTAGATAACTACCAGTCACTAATAAAACAGCGTAAAGAAGGGGGGAACTGTGTACGTAATTAGGTACGCTATCTCACAAAGATCAAAAATAAACCCGTGCATACAACTGTACACCGCCAGCAGACGTTGCTTGTTCAATCTTGTTAATGCGGAAAAAAAGACAGCGCAACGATGCAAGGAGAGGGTGGGGGAGGGGGAGAGAGAGAGAGAGAGAGAGAGAGAGAGAGAGAGAGAGAGAGAGAGAGAGAGGAGAGAGAGAGAGAGAGAGAGAGAGAGAGAGAGAGAGAGAGATAACTAGGCACTTAAAAGGAGTAATAGAAATGAAAATAAGGTTATGAGCAAAACGTGCAATTAGGATGAAAGGAAACATACATTTTCTACCCAATGGAGGTATTAGATAATTTTGTCTGTCAATGACTGAATGGAGAACTATAGCTGTCATAAATGTAGGCCGATTTCTATAAGAAAAACCTTAGATCTTTTACAGGGCGTTGCGATCAACTCCAGCATTTGTTTGTGAGTTACTAAACAATTGTAGCTCCGTATAGGTCTACGTGACCGAAAGGATTAGAGCGCTCACTCTTAAATTTCCGGTACGCTGTAGTCGAGGTAGCGGGATCGTTCCCTATGCCGGTCAGTTGGACGTCCATGTTAACTACCAGTTCAGAAATCTATGGCAAACTACTCAAGGTAAAGTTTCCTAGTAAATCAATGTCAGGTTGAGGTTGGACATGTGAAATGCATGCAACATTTTACGAGGGGGATTCCGATGAAAACCTTAAATGTTTGTGTGTGTGTGTGGGCGCGCGCGCGTGCGCGAGCGTGCGTGTGTGCGTGCGTGCGTGTATGTGTGTGTGTGTGAATATATTCTCAAAACGTAAAGAACAAATGTATCATTTTTCGATCTAGTCACTACTGCTTTCAATGCAAGTCCTTCAGCGCAGATAAATTGCTTGGATGTCTGTAGAAAAATATTCTCTTGGTCTGGTGTGTAACCACTCATACACTACCTGTTGTAGCTTTCATCGGACCGGACAAGTTTTGAAATTTCCTGTTCCACTCATACACGTGTTGGACTGAGAGGCATGCATCACCATACTGCACCTTCATTAGCCGATTTATTTCTATAGATTTCACCCCTTCACTGATAAACAAAAAGCAGATAACAGAAGGCTGCTCCTCTTTTGTACGTGTAAAAATTGGGGTCGCCATCTTTAAACTGTCATTGTGACGTAACCATGATCGTCTGCACCGTTGTGACACGTGCTAAACACTCCTAACACGCTTAAAACAATATTTATAGGTCATAAGACAATGGCGTGGTCATTGTAATTTCAATAACACTTTTAAGGGTTTGATTTGAAGACCCCTCGCAGTGTGCCTTTTCTTTCTGAACGGCTGACACCTCATACCGTCAAAATCAGCACATAGCCTCCTACTTCCAAATCGCTGGAGGCTGAATGTCAACCTCTCAGCTCGGAACGTCGGAGAATTGTCAAGCGCCATCATTGCCCCAGAAGCCACAGCTCCGAGAACAAGATGGAGATAAATCCACCTTCATCATCATGCGCCATGGCAATAAGTCATAGACCCCTATCTCATATACCCCTAAATGTCTTGGGTCAAGTCCTGTGTCCTTGTCCCGATTATACCATGTAGCCAACCCATCCAGATGTTTGTCTTTCTGTGTTCCCTTCACTCTTTTCCCACCAAATCCCAGGTCGTAAAACACCCCACAAACGTCAATCTTAATTGATATCATAATCATCATCACAGTTAGTATTTTGTTGCAATAATAACTAGTGTTGTTATTTTTATTATTAATGTTACTAACAACATTGCTACTGCTTTTTATGTTCATTATTATCATTATCATAATAATCATCATTATTATTATCAAATAATCATATTTACTATTATTATTATTATTATTATTATTATTGATGCTGACTGCTGCTGCTGTTGTAGTTGTTGTTGTTGTTGCTGCTGTTGATGTTGTTGCTGATGTTGCTGTATACACAATTATTAATATACTTCTGTTTATTTGGTTAGAGACGTTAGACACAAACAGCGAGACATGTTGTTCTCGTAGAAACAGACTGGAATACTTTGTGACAACTGTTCCTCGTCAAATGTCAAACCAGGAAAATAAAACAAGTGTGGCCCTAGTCTCTGCTGATCGAGTGAGATCTGAACGAATTAAGTGCCATGGGATGATCAATCAACGAATGAAGCGCCATGGGATGATCAATCAACGAATGAAGCGCCATGGGATGATCAGTCAACGAATAAAGCGCCATGGGATGATCAATCAACGAATGAAGCGCCATGGGATGATCAATCGCCTTAAACTACTTCCTGTTTCTGCCATGGGCTTACATATCGCCGAAATATTGTCCATCCATCCATCATCCATTATACGTTCTAATACAACATGTCTGCTACCATATTAGCAACTTTTAAGCCATAACTGTGACATACCACCACTTCACATTTCTCGTCAACCATTTTTATGTTGTTGTTGTTGTTGTTGTTGTTGTTGTTGTTGTTGTTGTTGTTGTTGTTGTTGTTTTTCAAACCTAATGTTTGTTTGGCACCGAATGTGTTAAATGAGCATAACCCCATTCTTACCAGTATGGCACATGATGATGACGACTATAATGAGTATGATGACTGCCAATAAAATTGAGACATAAAATAAATATGAACATGTTTATGATGTATAAAAACTTAAGATTTAAAATCGCATTCAAATACACAACATACACATTAACTAATAAAGAATGGCTTGTTTTCTTTGATGCCACCGTAATCTCAAAGCCAACAGCTCGCTAAGGACAACATAATACCAGTGGCGCGTGATTAGTGTACTCGTGGAAGCTCGCAGGACCTGAGACTCAGTCGTTGCTAATGAGGTCAATGAGTTGTTGATGTTTCCGCCTGTTGATGTCGGCAGATCACATGGAGCGGGTTCGCCTCCCTCCCTGGAACTTATTTGGCATCCACTTTTGCTTAATAACCAATTGCCTGATTGAGCTCTTAATGGAATTGATAGCATCTCTATCGTTTCTGCGGCACGCGACCGTGCTCACCCCCTGGGAAGCAACGACAGAGGTGGCAAAATGTAATAGATGGTTTGGGCGCTGTGTGCATTCACAGCTACACCCGCCACATGCGATAGTGGTAGGGGGTATACTATTCACATACAGAGAAGTAAAATATGAACATGTGATTTGATAGAGACCTAGATGAAAATAAAACAGAGCGATGGCATTGTCGCAACAGAGTTTCGAAATGGAGTTAATGGTTCCCACAGGTCAAATACGAGGATAGGGGAAGTATCGTACGAGTGTGAACAGAAAACAAAACTACTCGTTGTAGCAAGAACAATGGGAAAGGTGAATGATTAAAGATGCATGAGGGTACATAGGTTAGAATGTAATACATTTGCGTGAATGCACTGTTCATTGTTATGTTTGGAATCTTTGGGAATTAAATAGAGGAGATGTTTACAGATCTGTAACGGAACTATTTGCACGGCCTCTAGCGGGTGGGTTGAAAATAAAGTGTAGGAATCATTTATGGAAATTAACTGAGTCAGTTAGTGTGACTAACGGTTGTATTGATGGTGTCTAACGGTGTTCTTGATGGCGACTAACGGTGTTATTGATGGTGACTAACGGTGTTAATGATGACGATTAACAGGATCAATGCTTGTGGCTAACGGCGTTATTGATGGAGAGTAATTGGGTCAAACAGGATAATTCTGGCCCGGGTGATGTGATTATCTACACGGATAGGTCGGTGTTGAGAGGTAGGAGAGGTGCCTGGGGGTTCTTAGCAAAAGCTAATGGTCGGCGTTTGGTGCAGGAGAGCCTGGCGTATGATGACACAACATCTAGCTTAAGAATGGAGGTGGAGACGGTCAGTGCAACTTTCGGCTGGATAGAGAACACGACACATACACACATTGTGATTGTAACTGACTCAGAAAGCATGCTGAGGAGGGTGAGAACATGCAAGCTTAGTGCAGAGTGGTTTGCTTCGCTTCGGGGGTCACGGGTAGTAAGCATCACCTGGATCTTTTCTCCGGGGCATGCCGGTGTGCTGGGGAATGAACAGGCAGACAAAACTTGGTGGAGTATTGATGCATGACAAGACAGACGTGGTTGCGGCCTTGTGGGAGCACGTGTACACCTCGGAGGAGCAAATGGATCACCATAGTTTGGTAAGAATGAGACAGCGAGGTGTGACGAGGGGATCTGGCCGACGATCGACGCTCAGAGGAAAAGCGAGACGGACATATAATCAGATTGCTACTGGAACTATTCGTGTTGGAACTCTTCGCTTGCTGCTGAGGATGGGGACGGAGCGCTTATGGGAATGTCCCGAATGCTGTGATGTCGGTTCCTAAATCAATCAATCAATCAATTGAGTCAAACATTCCCATTGATGGCGACTAATGAAGTCAAATGTTAATTTTTAAGACGACTACTGAAGTCAAAGCTTCATATTTATGACCACTAATGGTGTCAAATGTTATCATTGATGGTCACATGTCCACTTAGATAGCGACTAACGCAGTCCGACCTTCACATTAGGGCGACTTATTGAGTCATTGGAACGGTAGTAGCGTAGTTATTGGTGGTAACTAATTTATTGGAGTCATTGGTGCTAATTAATTTATTGGAGTCATTAGTGGTAATTAACTTATTGGAGTCATTGGTAGCAATTACCTTACTGGAGTCCTTGGTGGTTATTAACTTATTGGAGTCTTTGGTAGCAATTACCTTACTGGAGCCCTTGGTGGTAATTAACTTATTGGAGTTATTGATAGTAATTAACGTATTCAAGAGTTGTCTTTTAAGGGCAGCTGAACGAGGCAGACTTAATTATCGACAATAATTGATGATTTCAGCAGTTGACATTGGAGACATTGCACGTGACAGATCTGTCAAATTACAGTTCACTGCCTGTCAGCATGCATTCTTCATCATTATCATCATCATCATCTTCTTCTTCTTAAATCCTGCCATCTTCCAGTGGAGCATAGGCCCTTGACTAACTCACGCTAAGTCCTTTGCAGCAAAGTTTTTAACGGGATAAGGTACCCAGCCTTACAGCATGCGTTAGTCGCCTCTTAATACACTCTTGGTGGCATGTATATTTCTGGTAAAATATCTAGATCTTCACCGGTGTGGTGTTCGTGCACTTACTGACATTCTCCTTATATAATCTTTGGGAGGAGACTGAATACCGTATGGAGATATTCGTGTGCTGTAAAAGTAATAATTCCCTAATCAAATTACACGCCAGCTGCCTTAACTCTCAGATAATTGTCTGATACCCATTGCATGAGGGTGAGTCGACCCAGGTGCTTTAGGGGATCTGACCCAGGTGAGTATTCGACTAACTACGCTACAGCAGCTACCTTGAAATATAGAGGTAAATGTAGACGCTACTTACACCAAACATCATTGCCGTGGTATGTTGATGGTAACACCATGGCGGTTGTTGCGTGGTTGTTGTGCCCGTTCCTTGGATGCTTAAGTAAACATTCATATGGGATTATACCTAGCTTCTTTAGCAAGTCGATCACATGTTGTCCACAATCCACACAATGGGGTTTCCTTCTGGGACAGCGGTTTTGTAAACACGGGGAATCTGCCACAACTTTGGGACATAACCAAACAACGCAACACATATCGTTACGTGAACAAATTTCATTTAGAGCACATAGCCGATGGGCAGCCCTCCGTATCACATCTAGCGGAGCTGTAACTCTGTCACGAACTGCTCCACTAACAAAATAGGCTAAATACACTAAGAGGCTAGAGGTTATACCTGGCCTAGTTAGCTAATGGGCTAAGCTCTACCTAGCGTGTGAACCAGATGGTCTATTATAAAAACATAAAAAAAAAGGTTATGACGGGGGTATCAACTTAATTGCACCGGGTTTTATCAAAATTAGTTGGATATCTTTCTGCAGAAGGGACTTCCGAAAGCGTTGCGCAGAGCACAACCCTCTAGGAGTCTCTGAAAATAAATGCACTTGTGAGCTCAATGACGGGGTTTCGCAACGAACCCACGACATTCGGAACTAGGGGCATGCAGTTTTACCACTTGGCCACGGAGACATCAACCCCCACCCCCACCACACCTCTTCCACCCTTCAGTTGTGTAGTGCTGTACCTTACGTATGGAGCGAAAGGCCCGTGAAAACAAATGACTTAGTGGTTTGGATATCAGGCTTATATATCAGAAGACTGTGGTTCTAATCCCTCTGAATTTTAATTTATCAGAGAAGGAAATAAGCAGTGTTACTGCGGTACAGGCGTTTGTGGCAGTGTATTATATAATAGGGCTTTAAACAAAGGGCACACACTTTAAGAGACTGATTCAGTGGGAAGCGAGCAGTGGGACTGGAATACACTCATCCCGTAGAGAGAAATGCGGCCGAAAGTTTAGTCACAATGCCACCGGTACCGTCAACATGGATCTCTTCGTTGGCTGCTACAGAAGGAGAAGGAATGTTCCAATTACAACGGTGACGATCCTTGATACCATATTTCCTATTTAATCTATAATATGGTTTTATTGTTGTTCTGTATTTAACAGGTCTGTTCGTGGACGTGGGTAACAATTACAGTGTTCTTGACCACCCAAACATTTGTTTTGTCTACGACTACGTGGGCTCCAAAGATGAGGAGAAGAGTCAGGGCGACTTTGTGAGTACAAGTTCATTGATTATAGAATCATCATCATCATCATCATCATCATCATCATCATCATCATCATCATCATCATCATCATCTTCATCATCATCTTCATCACGTGCCATGCTGATTAGCATGGGCGGTCATGTTTCGCCACCTCAAAGTATTCATTTGTTTCATGTACGACTTGCTCAATTATAAAATAGTCATGTCAAATTTTTATATCGTCCGATGGGGTGATTGGAGCCGTTTTGTTGCTTGTTTAGTTGGTTGGTTGGTTTTGTTGGTTGATTGTTTGGTTGGTTAGTTTTATTGCTTGTTTGATTGGTTGGTTAGTTTTGTTGCTTGTTTGGATGGATAGTTGCTTGTTTGGTAAATTGTCATTGTTGTTATTACTTTGTGTGCATCGTCTAAAAGACTGCGAGTTATAACTCTGAAGTCTGAGTTTTGGCGTTGAGGTGGCATGAACCCCGGAAATTGCTTGCATCTATTGGAGTGGCGTCGGTGTGGAGCCTTTCCTTCCCACCCAGCACCACAGCACAATCTCCTCCCGAACTGTGCTGCAGCTTCTCCCGATTCTCCAAGCCTAGACACTCACGCGATATGGACAACTGGAACTTCACATCAAGGAGGGGAACTTCACACCAAGGGAGAGGCAACTTAGAATGTTCCCAGGTCAAGATTCAGCACTGCACATACTGTGTGACTGAGATTAGTTCTAGGGTGTAATGAGTTGAGTTGAGTTGAGTCAAGAACCGACATCACTGCACTCAGGACATTCCCATACGTGCTCCGTCCCTCGTTCAACAGCCAGTGAAGAGTCATACTACTAATCGTTCCCACCGCCATCTGATTAAAAGTTCTCGTGGTCTTCCCTCTCAGTTTTGAGATTCTTCCAGAACCTCTGCCGATCCCCCCGCAATCTCATTATTTCCAAATATGGGTTCTCAATCTGTTCCTTCGCCTTCTCCACCTGGTCCCACAAGCGCACGACCACCTCCCCCTTGTTCATAGGCAAAATTCCACCAAGAGGTGCATTCCGTGCTAGCCTATCAGCCTGTTCATTCCCCCGTACACCCGCATGTAATGTTTCCCCATTAAGGTTTCAGTGATTTTCAAGTCTCTAAATTCAAACCCTAATGCCAGACGGAAGACTGTTTGGCTGTTTGTTTGACTGATAGGATGGATGTCTGATCGGAGGGTTGGCTGGCTGATGAATTAATTGGTTGACTGGCTGGCAAGTTGGTAGGTGGATTAGTTGGTTTATTGACTATCTGGGTGCTTGGTTGGTAGGTTTATTGGCTAATTGATTGGCTGGTTGGTTAGTTGGTTGATTGGTGTGTGTTGGCTGAATGGCCAGACCTCCCGGTCAAGTCGACATTGGTTAAATAATGTAATCAGATCTCCAGTAGATGAAATTGACAAACAATTTTCTTATTTTCACCAGGTGGTCAAGGAGCTTGTGGCCATTTTCCCGGTGCTGCGGGACTGGATAGCGGAGTTTCTGGGACAAAATAACTGCATGGTGGCCTGTGACATCGGTCACAATATGTTGATTGAGCAGGTACTACCAGTTTGCACTGACTAGTATATTGTCTGTGGAAGATAATAATTGTGGAACTTATGTATGTTTTTTAAGGCTATATTTGGTTCAATGCTTGAGGTGGCTAGCGGATCTCCTGGAGGAGTAGGCTTAAAGTCGGGTTACTTCAGTATGTTTGAACTTTGAACCTTGAAAAGGTCGCATCTATCGAAGCCAGGTTGATGCAGAGAATTTTTCCCCGACCAGGTACCATCTCCTCGGATACTTTGTTGCAGACTGTTCCTTCCCCTCTGCAAGCTCATAAACCTGCGGGTTGTTTAAGACCGGTACTGTATTTTCATATCTGCGGATAGGCATACTTTATGTAGTCAGGTCATGATTAGAACAGCGCATACGGACTGGGTGGGATTAGGTCGAGGATGGTGTTTCCTCCTCAGATATTTGGTAGTTTATTGTCGTGACATGACATAACTAGAATTACTGAGTTCATTGTCTTGACATGACATAACTAGAATTACTGAGTTCATTGTCTTGACATGACATAACTAGAATTACTGAGTTCATTGTCTTGACATGACATAACTAGAATTACTGAGTTCATTGTCTTGACATGACATAACTAGAATTACTGAGTTCATTGTCTTGACATGACATAACTAGAATTACTGAGTTCATTGTCTTGACATGACATAACTAGAATTACTGAGTTCATTGTCTTGACATGACATAACTAGAATTACTGAGTTCATTGTCTTGACATGACATAACTAGAATTCCCGAGATTGAACGGCACAGCGGCTGAGAAAGAACATTGATCGAAGGTATGACTCCTAAGCCTATAGCACAACACCTGCAAACAAGTTCAAATACAATTGTTTAGAAGATGCATCTTTCCGTAGCAACATTTGAATGTGAGTCATGGACCATTTCACAATCGCAAAAGAAGAACATTGGGGCTATTGAGCTTAAGTTTACAGAAACATTCTTAGAATAGTGTGGACACATAAAAAAATAAATACTGACATTCTATAAAATCTGAACATCGAAGGAGCAGGCTGATCAACTGCATAATGTCTCAGGAACTGAACACTTTGGCTATATTTTGCGACAAGGTCGCTTGGAGAGAATAGTGACGGAAGACATGGTTCCTGGAAAGAGAAGTGGACCAGCTCAAAGGTGAGCACTGGTCATTATAGACTTCTTGGGCATGAGGGTGTATGATGCAGGCGAGAAGGCAACTGACCGAGATAATTTTCCGATTGTCGTGATGAGAGCGAAAATGATCTGCTATATGATAATATTATTTTTTGCGCTCGCTCGCTTCAAACTCAAGCGTAGTCCATACATACTATTGTCAGTAGGTATGGACTGAAATTTGCGTGTGGATTAGCTTTCCCTATCAACAGTGTCCTTCGCCATCAGGCGAACCCACTTCGACTTCAGAGGTACTTGTAATTTACGTCCCCAAGTCAAGGACGACAGGTCAACAGTTAGTCCAACTGTCCGTGTAGGGGTTGAACATCTTACCTCGGCATCAGCACAATGTATGTTTAAGAACACGCTTTCTTACCCATTCGGCCATGAGGACCTACCTATATGATGATGATTATGGTTCCAGGAAGAAGAGACAAATGTTGACCAAACCAAAGAGGACACAAATATACACGAGAAGACTGCAACAGTGGTAAAAAAAACTTGCAGAGCCAGCACCACAGGAGGTTTCTGATCATCAGAAGTGGTCCCCCCTCGCCGAATGTTTCTGCCCCTCTACCTTCCTGACACTCTGAAGAGTAAGGCCTGCCCCGGCCGTTGTTCTCCTGTTGTGAATAGACACCTTCCAGATGTTTATGATCATACATTTTTCTTATGGACATCGCTAAGTGTATCTGTCCAGAAGCCATCCAGCCTTCAGAGGGCGAAAATTTATTAACAGGTGCATCTACCAGCTGCAAATTGAATGTTTGTTATTGAGTTCTCTAACTTATTCAAGCTACTATATCACGGTCATGTCTGAGAGGCCTACAAGAATCGCAATCAACCCCGTGTATGTGCCTGCCCTCTTCTAGGTGCTGCGGCTTCTGTACCACCTGGTGAAGTTCGGCTACTACCTCGACCACGAAGATGTACAGCAGTTGTTGCCTCCCATGTTGAGTCTGCTGGACGGAAGCCATGACTTCCCTTTCCCCAAAGACAGAGACAAAGGTAATCGTTTCTTCAGTAAACCTTTCTGCCCACATGCGGATGTCGCTGTAACTATTTTTAACCTAAAGTAGTTAATGATTGCACGAGAACGAGTGTTAAAAATAACAATGGCGAATATGTATAGAAATGTAAAGTAACAATTGGAATCAGTGGGTTAAAATACTTATTATCTGAGATATAATGCATTGAGAAGTATACAGTGTATGAAGTCACCTGGAAACATATATGCACGAAATTAGAAACAAATAAACTGAAGAACTTGATGACAACTGGCAAAATTGAGGGGAAGGGGGAATACAAGGGAAAGGCAAAGAGGTAACTATCTGGATGGCTTATTGTTTACGTCTGTTGATATGCCCCATAAATATGTCTTTCCCTTATGGCTTTTATGAATTTGTAGTGACATCCACAGCTGTCGATACATTTTTTTTGTTGGTTCGCTTTGAACTCAAGCATAGTACACTATGCGTGCTATTACTTCTAGAGCACTTGATTGGTTTTTGCGTGTGGATTAGCTTTCCTTAGTACCAGTGTCCCTCACCATCAGGCAAACCCACTTTGACTTCTGAGGTACTTGTAATTTACGACTCAAATTCAAGGACTAGAAGTCAACATTTAAGTCCAACTGACTGGTGTAGGTGTTAAACCTGTCAGCAAACGGATGTTTAAGAACTTGCGCTTTTATCCATTCGGGCCATGCTTGTTTTCATTTCTGTATTCGATATTCTCAACATTCTTCGGTCAAACAATTACCCCAGTTTCCCTGTCAATTCATTGCTCATTGCCCGGCATTCGCATCTGTACCGAAGGATAAGCCACACATGACTATTCCAAATTTTGTGGTGTTTTTCATTTTTATTTTATTATTATTATTAATATTATTATTATTATTATTACCGGCTCCGTGGCCGAGGGGTTAGCAGCTTTCTCCGCTAACTCCGAATACTCTCGTCACGTGACGCGACGAGAATTAGCAGTGGTTCGAATCGCAAAAGTGACTTATGAGAGTATGGAGCCGGTCGCTCAGAAAGTCGTGGCGTGCTGATGAGCGTAATCTAGCCTAGGAATCAACATACAGCTGAAAGATGCTGGTGTTGACCGCAATATCCTGAAACAGGATGGAAAACGCGGAAAAAAAAAAAAAAAAAAATTATTATTATTATTATTATTATTATTATTATTATTATTATTATTAGAGGAGCGGCTTGCCGAGTGTCTAGAATGCCATATTCTCCCCGTCTGGAGACCAGTGTTCAAATCCTCGGTAAGGTGTGGATTGTTTTCTATCGGGGAAAAAAGCATATCCTAACCTTTACAGTTAGCGGTGACTGCACTAACCATACGGCTTTAACTGCTCAGGCTCAAGACCCCTTGCCCTGAATCGCAAGGTACTGTATAGGCAGTAGATGGTAGACAGTGGAAAGTAAAATTTTGAGAAAAATTAAGTGCATGATGGCCTCAAACAATGTGCGCCACAGCCCATCGTGAAGCAATATGCAGCGCATGGCTATGATCTGCAGGAGTAATTCTTTGCACTCGAAACAGAATGGTGTTATCAACGGAAGAAAGCATTTTTCAAATGTGTTCTACATACAAAGTGTAGAGAGACTTTACATTCACCCGGTACAAAGGTTCGGATAACAATTGCTGAACGAATATTTGACTTCTATTACTGCAAATTCGGAATCAAGGGGAATCCACCACACTAGTATCCAAAGAATATGTTCATGAAAGTAGTGAAGGCGAGATGGTCGACTTTATTGTAATGGATGTTACCTAAACTGTATGGGTCTCTCTTAGCTGAACGGCACGCCGCCTGCCGAACGCAAGGACACTGTAGTTCCAGCTATGACCCCCAGGGGTCTCCGGAAATACTGCACTCGTGCTGTGAATGACACATTCTGGGGAACTGTCAAACTGTCATTTACTGCCAATATAGTACCTTGCGGTGTATGGCAGAGGGGTCTTTGAGCGTGAGGAATTAAGGCCGCCTATCTAGTGCAGTAGCCGCTATCTGTACAGTTTAGGATTTTCTTTTTTCCCCGACAGAAAAAATAATCCCTCACCTTACCGAGGGATCGAACCCAGGTCTCCCGAAGGAGAGTCCGGCGTTCTAGCCACTCGGCCAGTCCTGGGAACGAACTCACGATATTTAAAACGCGAGGCAGAGCGCTTAACCACTTCTCCAGGGAGACTCAGAATAGGTTTATGGATGGTTACAAAGCATGGTTTAGTAACATGTTCACATTTTTAAGCAGTCTTCGCATTAAATAAAATAACATGTCACATTCTAAAGCATTCTTCACACTACATAAAGTAACATGTTCACATTGTGAAGCAGTCATCGCGCTAAATAAAATATGTCCCCATTCTGAATCATTCTTCACACTAAATAAAGTAACATGTTCATATTTTGAAGCAGTCTTCGTGCTAAATAAGATAACATGTTCACATTTTGAAGCATTCTTCGCACTAAATAATCGGACGTGTCCACTGCAAACAGATATTCAGAGACTAAACTTATGCTTCTGTCCTGGACCATCCACAGGGTACTCCAAAGGAAGCCATGAAGCAGGTTCTGCAGTTCCAGCACGCGGATCGTTACGAGAAGTCACCAGAAACTCTTGCCATCATCAACGCTAAATTCCAGTCAGTATTCAGTTTGTAATATTCTTGTTAATTATTCATAGACTGAACGCTTAGATGTTGCAGAAACATTCTGGATAAGAGCGCTTGCTCGTGGACAAAGAAGAAGAAAACTACTGAAATTCTTCCAGATTTGACCATCGAAGACGAGTGAGTGGACCAAGAATAAGGCAACTACTGAAATGATACCAGATCTGAACATCGAAGACGAGTGGGGGGGGGGGGGGGGGGGGGGGGGGGGTACCAATAAGAAGGAAACTACTGAAATTGGACAAGATCGGAAATCGAAGACGAGAGGGAGAACCAAGAGGAAGAAAACTCCTGAAATTGTAGAAGATCTGAACATATAAGACGAGTGGGGGGAAGGGGAGACCAAGAAGAAGGAAACTACTGAAATTGGACAAGATCGGAACACCAAAGACGAGTGGGAGGACGAAGAAGAAGAAAACTACTGAAATTCTAAACTATCTGAACATCGAAGACGAATGGGAAAACAAAGAAGAAGAAAACTACTGAAATTCTACAAGATCTGAATATCAAAGACGAGTGGGAGGACCAAGAAAAAAAAACTACTGAAATTCTACAAGATCTGAACATCGAAGACTAGTGGGTTGACCAAGAAGAATAAAAGTACCGAAATTCTACAAGCCGTCATGGAAGGCATTGTTCCTGGACGAAGAGGTAGGGGTAGATATGCACGACGATGGACACGGGACATTGAAGCCACCTTGGGCATAAAACTGCAAGATACAGGGGAGCTGCCTAGAACCATCGAGACTCTTTTTTGGCGGGCGGCGATGAGAGCCACGTTCTGCAATGGGCCCTCCTGGTTAGGGGTTTAGGGTTTCCGGAAGGAGGTGGGGAAATTAATATTATTTCAAGATCACGTTAATCCACGAACAGATTACTTGAATATTGTTTTTCCCTCACTACTTTACGGTTCTGTACTAGAACCATCGAGACTCTTTTTTGGCGGGCGGCGATGAGAGCCACGTTCTGCAATGGACCCTCTACACCAGTGGTTCGCAACCGGTGGGGAATTCCCCTCCCTTGGGGGGGGGGGGGAATTTAGGGTTTCCGGGGGGGGGGGGATTAAAATTATTTCAAGATCACGTTAATACAAGAACAGATTACTTGAATATTGTTTTCCCCTCAATACTTTACAGTTCTGTACTTCTCGATATTCGAAAATTCGTATTATAACGATTATTATTATAATTATAATTAGACCCGCAAATCACACTTTATGCAGGCGTCTAGACTTGTGCTAGTATGTTGTATTAACTTTAGCTTCCATTTTTACGTATACTGTGTAGGGGCGTGGGGGGGGATTTATAGGGAGGAGGGGGAATGACATTCTGAACATATGGTGAAGGGGTGATGGGCAAAAAAGGTTGAGAACCACTGCTCAATAAAATGGTGATGATTATGATGATGATGACGATGACGATGACGACGACGACGACGACGATTGACGATTGACGGATGATGGATGATGATGGATGATGGATGATGATTGATGATGATGATGATGATTGATGATGGTTGATGATGATGATGATGATGATGATGATGATTGATGATGATGATGATGATGATGATGATGATTGATGATGATGATGATGATGATGATGATGATTGATGATGATGATGATTGATGATGATGATGATGATGATTGATGATTGATGATGATGATGATGATGATGATGATGATGATGATGATGATGATTGATGATGATGATGATGATGATGATGATTGATGATGATGATGATGATTGATGATGATGATGATGATGATGATGATGATGATGATGATGATGATGATGATGATGATGATGATGATGATGATGATGATGATGATGATGATGATGATGATGATGATGATGATGATGATGATGATGATGATGATGATGATGATGATGATGATGATGATGATGATGATGATGATGATGATGATGATGATGATGATGATGATGATGATGATGATGATGATGATGATGATGATGATGATGATGATGATGATGATGATGATGATGATGATGATGATGATGATGATGATGATGATGATGATGATGATGATGATGATGATGATGATGATGATGATGATGATGATGATGATGATGATGATGATGATGATGATGATGATGATGATGATGATGATGATGATGATGATGATGATGATGATGATGATGATGATGATGATGATGATGATGATGATGATGATGATGATGATGATGATGATGATGATGATGATGATGATGATGATGATGATGATGATGATGATGATGATGATGATGATGATGATGATGATGATGATGATGATGATGATGATGATGATGATGATGATGATGATGATGATGATGGATGATGATGATGATGATGGGTGATGATGGGTGATGATGGGTGATGATGGGTGATGATGGGTGATGATGGGTGATGATGGATGATGATGGGTGATGATGGGTGATGATGGGTGATGATGGGTGATGATGGGTGATGATCGGTGATGATGGGTGATGATGGATGATGATGGATGATGATGGATGATGATGGATGATGATGGATGATGATGGATGATGATGATGGATGATGATGATGGATGATGATGGATGATGATGGATGATGATGGATGATGATGATGGATGATGATGATGGATGATGATGATGATGATGATGATGATGATGATGATGATGATGATGGATGATGGATGATGATGGATGATGATGATGATGATGATGATGATGATGATGATGATGATGATGATGATGATGACGATGACGATGACGATGACGATGACGCAGACGCAGACGCAGACGCAGACGCAGACGAACTGTGTATATAGGCAATGACTGGAGGATGAACCATTTATTTAAATATTCGTTAGCACTCGCCTATTGAACAGCAGTGTAATTATCAGCTAACATATTTATTAAATTGCATATCCTATTAATGATCTACAGCAGTAGTTCCCAAGCTTTTCAAGCAGAGGGCCATATCTACTATTTTCGGTAGTTAAGCGGGCCAATACGTTATAAAATTATTAAATTCGTGCAATTTCATTCTTACCTTTCTTACCTTTCGTCAAAAAAAATCTTAAACTTTAAAGGCAATGAGTATCAGTCATACACTGCGGTCATTTTGTGGTTTAAAATCAAAAGTTCATTTAACAATACATTTTAAATCAGTTTCGAAAATCGCTATTATTGTAATTAATTTACAATTGTAACTGTTCTTCGTAACCAGTTATTTAAGTTCAGATGACAGTTTATCAATGTCTGGGCACAAATCCTGTCGTGCCCAAAGTCATAAGCGCAGCTAGGTTACTGTCGGGGAGTCTGGAAAGTTGCTTGTTTTTTTTTTTTTTATAACGATCGTTGTGGAAAATGACTGCTCGCATCTGTATGTCGAAGCAAAGCGACAAATGTATCTCTGGTCGAATGAACGCAAGTGTTCAAATTGTTCGTACAGGCAATAGTCGCCAGAATGAAATCATATGATCAGCTGAATGTGAAACAGGCAACTCCAGAAATTTACATCTCAGTTCAGCATTGCATTTCAAATCAATTACTTCGTGCTGAAGGTTTTGCTGTAATTGACAGAGCTTGGCATTAGGAAATCGCGACTGAAAGATATCCAGAAGACTTTAAACTGTCACTTTGCACTGTAACAAGTCACATTTCTTTTCCACCACAAGCGTCTTCAGAGTTGGAAACGCCTCTAAAGTCCCTTCAGTCAGCTGTCCGATAAACAGTCGTAGTCTCATATTAAATGAATCATTGCCATCCCATAAATTTGTGAATAGTTTTTGTGTTTTTCTTTTCCTGGATCCTCGCATTTAAAGAGTTTAAATGAGACGTGATGTCCAACAAAAATGGCAGGTCATTAAGCCAGTAATCGTTCAGCAGACATTCCCGTTCTGTAGGCAATTCATTTATTTCAGATAGAAACAGATAGGTACTATGTTTCAGTGCCCAGAAACGTGACAGAACTTTCCCTTTAGATAGCCATCTGACATCACAGTGTAACAGTAGCTCACCGCATTCCTCGTTCAGGTCTGATAGAAACTGTCTGAACTGAGTCTTTTCAGCGCCTTACCTCGCGTGCCACTTTCAGGCAGCTGGCGGGCCACAAGTGGCCCGCGGGCGGTGGTTTGGGAACCTCTGGTCTACATCTAATCACTCTAGTCAGTTGAAGCTTTTCATTATGTCCTTGTAGGACTGGCTCGTTGATTTTTCTGTCTGTCCATGGTATTCTTTGCATTTTCCGCAGAAACCACATTTTCACTGCCATATAATGTTTTTCAGCTTGCCTACTCATTCATTGTCCAAGTTTCAAGAGTGCAGATTGTATGCATCACTTCAACACACATTGATGTGATAAACGCTCTCTGAGATAAGAAAGCGAATGCAAGTGAACAGAAAGTGTATCCATAACTGGAGAGATTTTTCACAAAGAAGAGAGTAGAGATGTTTAATCAGATCGCTATAGGATGTTAAATCTTGTGGCGGCTGTCAGGGCATATGTGGAAATGTCCCGAATAATTATGATGTCGACCCCCTCCTCCCCACCCCCACCCACCCCGAAAAAAGTATTGGCCATGTAGTATAGAATTATTAACGGGTAGAGGTCGGCATGGCCGTATGGAAAGGAACGCGTGTTCTTAACCATCCGGTGTGCTGATGCCGAGGTAAGGGGTTCAACCCCTACATCGAACAGCTGGACTAAAATGTTGACCTCTCGTCCTTGACTTGGGGACGTAAATTACAAGTACCCCCTGAATTCGGAGTGAGTTCGCCTAATGGCGAGGGACACTGTTAATAGTGAAAGCTAATTCACACGCACCATTCAGCCCATCACTATTAGAAGGTATGTTATGAACTACGCTTGAGTTCAAAACGAGCGAGTGAAACAAAAACACAAACAAATAGCGTATATTCATTGTTATCACCTACAATACCGTATGCAAAGAAATAACGTGAACAATTGCAGAATGTCATCTCAATATTGCATTAAAGGGACACGCCTAAATATATATATATCTTAATATATAAATTAGGATGTATTATGTAAATATATTGTTGTAAATATATTGTATGTCCTTTATCGTTCGCGAAACGGTCCTCCGATTGAGATGACATTTCTACACGTTTTTCCTTTCTTTCCCGCGCTGCAACTGTCGTATTTGTTTTTTCTCTTCCTCCCCCCCTCCTCCCCCTCCCAAAATACGTACGTAAATATATGAGAGATGATGAAAGAATCCCCCAACCAAAACGCTAGGGAAAGCGAAGAAAATGACGTGACTACACAGAATCGTCACACGGCCCCAAACATCATCATCAATTTTTT